>JAKIRT010000002.1:600000-764869 GCA_022577695.1 Wickerhamiella spandovensis | reverse complement strand
CACCCTTTTAGCACCCATTTAGCACCCTTTTAGCACCCTTTTAGCACCCTTTTAGCACCCTTTTAGCACCCTTTTAGCACCCTTTTAGCACTATGGAGTGCGATGGGGGTACTATGGAGTACTAGTCTTTTGGAGGGGGTGTTGGCAGGGGCGCTCCGCTGACTACTGCATAACACCCCCTGTCCGTCCGGCCCTGACGTGTGGCTGAGTCAGCTTTGGGTTTTTCCGGTTAGGGTCCCTAACTCCCCCTCCCCTCCCGCGCGTGGTGGATCTCGCGCGTTGCCAAGTACCCTACAGCTTCCGACCGGAGGGAGGAAGGTGGAGTACTGCCTGCGGACACGGCCAGAATCGTCTTTTCGCCTGCGCGTCGATTCCCGGCCCTCTCGGCCCGCTGGCGTGGGCCCAACACCCTGATGCTGAAACAATATAAGTTGAAGAAAAGACAAAAACTAAAACTAAAATAGATACAAAAAAGACAAAACAGGTTTGTCAGAGGACCGCGCAGTAGTGGATATGGTGCAGGACCTTTTTTTTTTGTTTATTGTTAACCGGTTCTGCTGTGCGAATGGGTCCTTTACGCCTGCGTGGTTGCTATGGAGTTCGACACAGGTATTTGTCATTGCTTTGGGGTTATTTACATAGCTGCTCTGATGAAGTCGGGTGCGTGGTAAGTTGAATGTGATAGATGATGATTTTGTGTTGGCGGGGCGCAATGATATATCCAGTCAGGACCCTTAAGGAATGTAGTTTTATCAGAATTGTATGGGTTTACAGCTGTGTGGATAGGGTTTTCTTCGGGTCTGCGTTTGTGTGTAGAACCTCTTGATATTTGAAGTAACTGATTGTTTAACTCCATTAAACGTCTACATTTGTCGTACGAGCTTTTCGTTAGCTCATTTGGATTTTTTTCTTTCTAGTATGTATGTATCCTATTTGTGTTGCGCATCATATGTAGCTATCAGAAATTGAATCCGGGCAACACTAAAGTGCATTGAATATTGAGATGATCTTGAGCAGGAACGAGAAGAGATGGTCAAGGGGCATGTCGAAGACAACGCGATTTAACTTGCGAATTTTTCAAGCACCATTGTACCTGCATCATAGGGAACACAGTGTTTTTTCCAAGATCATTAGAGTGTATTGCGGCACAACATGAGGTCGCATTGAGCCGTTGGAACCTGCAGATATTCACGTTTCCGCCTATTATGCGCAGGCCTGACTGGAGCTAGATAAACCATTGCATTTAGAATGAATTATGAAACCAAGGACTGCAGATGTACCAACTCTGCGTACCTGCCTCCAAGCTTGAGAAGCTCAGAGTGGGTGCCGGATTCACTGATAACACCCTCTTCAAACACATATATGATATCCGCATTCTGGATTGTAGACAGACGGTGCGCAACCGCGATAGTTGTACGCCCCCTTGCTGCTTGGTCCAACGCTTTCTGTACAACCTTTTCTGAATCAGAGTCCAACGCAGATGTCGCCTCATCAAGCAACAGTACCTTGGGATTCCGGATAAGCGCACGTGCGATGGCAATTCGCTGCTTTTGGCCGCCCGAAAGCATGGTACCGCGTGAACCGGTGGAGGTATTGTAACCATCAGGGAGCGACATGATATAGTCGTGAATGTTTGCTTTGGTGGCAGCCTCAAACACCATCTTGTCCGTCACATCATCGCCCGGATACCCCATGACGATATTCTCTCGAATGGTACCCGAGAATAACACGGGCTCTTGTTCAACAAGCGCAAGATGTTCGCGATACGATGCAAGATTCAGGTCCTTGATGTTGTGGCCGTCAAAAAAGATGTCTCCCTTGAGGACATCATAAAATCTCTCAACTAGACCAATAGTAGTTGATTTTCCACAACCTGAAGGACCAACTAAGGCAATGTATTGACCGTTGCAGACCTTTAGATTGAGCCCCCGAAGAACGGGAACTGTTGGTCGAGTGGGATATCTGAAGACCACATCCTTGAACTCGATATCTCCGCCCACTTGATTCAAAACAAGACCCTCGCTGCTCCAGACATCAATATTTGGCTTGGTTTCGAGAATGCGTACAACATTGGCAGCAGCGTGTTTAGCCCGTCCAATATGCGGAGCTTGGGAAAACACCTCACTGACTGACTGTGCACCAATAACCACAGACAGAAACACAACAAAATAGTTGAAAATGGTTGCCTGGCCCTTACGCATGAGTGTGGAACCGTACCAGAAGACCAGGGCAACCACCCAAGGCGTAAGGCCCTGCGCAAGACCATAGATAAAGGACGAGCGCAAAATAACCGGTCGCGCGCTCTTTACTTGACTCCCAACTGTTTCCGAGTATAGCTCGCACACTTGCTCTTCTCGGGTTAGGGATTGAACGGTGCGAATAGCCGTGGTGTATTGCGAAGCCAGAGTGCCCGAACGTTCATACACTTTACGGGCCCTCTCCTGAAGCTTGTTCAAAACCTGGACCTCCATAAAGCCACAAATAACCTGAACCGGCACGCAGGAGCCAGCAACGAGCGCAATTCTCCAATTGAACGGCAGGGCAGTGACAATACCCCCAATCAAGGTCGATAGGGACTGGAAAATCTGCCCAAGGGTTGATCCACTTATTCCCTCAATAGCCTTTCCATCTTTTGCTAGCGTCGATGTAAGGGATCCAGTGGAATGGTCCTCATGATCGAAAAAAGCTACGTCCATGCGCATAAACTGCTCGAAAAGTGACAATCTTACTTTGCGAACAAGCTCTTCAGAGGCATAGCTGTTGAAGAAAGTAGCCCAGAACGCAAAAATAAGCGCAAAACAACCAACCATAAACAAATAGCCGGTCAGCTTGTTTATTTCAACCCGCATGCGATGGAAAAACTCGGGAGGGACGATGATCGAGTACGAAATCCGGCTCAGAATCAAAGCCATGGCAATGAACACGTATCCCAGCAGAAGCCAATTCCTACAAATAGCTTGTAGCGGTTCGTTCCCAAAATGGTTAAAAGCGCCTTTATAGAATGGGCCATAGTGACCTGAGAGGCGGGAGTGTCAGATATCTCGCCAGGGATATCCTCAATGTCAGGAGTGTCGGTGGTCTTTTCCAGACGTTTGAGAGTCGAGCTCTCGCCTTTGGAGATCTGCTGAGCCTCTACAAGACGGGAGTACGCACCCTTTAGGTTCAGAAGCTCCTGATGTGTACCTTGCTCGAGTATTTCCCCTCTGTCTAAGACGACAATGTTGTCGGCATCCTTGATGGTCGACAACCGGTGAGCAATGACAATAGTAGTGCGCCCCTCGGAAGCGCGATCAAGTGCTTCCTGAACAATACCTTCACTCTTGGTATCTAAAGCAGATGTGGCTTCATCAAGAAGAAGAATAACAGGGCTTGAAACAATAGCCCGCGCAATAGCGATCCGCTGCTTTTGACCGCCAGAAAGGAGGAAACCACGGTCACCCACTTTGGTGTCCAGGCCATTGGTCAGAGTTTGGATAAAGTCATATGCGTTGGCCTGCTTGCATGCCTCCACAACCTTCTCACGTTGAACCTCTGGGATTGCGTGTTCAAACTCAGTTCCTACGAGACCATACGCGATGTTCTCGAAAATTGAAACGGCAAACAGCGTGGGCTCTTGCTGGACAAACCCAATCTGCTGGCGAAGCCATTTCAAGTTCAACTCAGAGATCTCCACTCCGTCAAGAGTAATGGAACCAGAAAGGGGCTCGTAGAATCGCTCGAGGAGACTCACCAGAGTAGATTTTCCAGAACCGGACATTCCGACCAACGCGACGGTTTCGCCAACCGAGATTGATAGGCTAAAGCCTGGAAGAATAAGCACATCGGGCCGTGAGGGGTACCTGAAACGAACATTCTCAAAAACAATACGGCCTTCAACCTTGTCGGGCCGGAGCCCTCTGCTCGACAGTGAATCAATAACCGGCGTTCGGTCGATTGTCTCATTCAATGATCTCAGAGCAGCGAATCCTTTGGCAATGTATTCAAAATTCGGGGCAATGTTCCCGAGCTGAATCGATCCAATTTGAATAGCCAGCGCAACAGTCACAACGTTTCCAAATTGGGCTTCGCCATTAGCAATAAGGCGTGACCCTTCCCAGTAGGCCAAGCTAAAGAGCCAGAGAACTCCTCCCCAGATGCTTGCGAGCATGAATGCCAGAAATAAATGGCCTTTGCGTTCCCATTTATTGGACTCTGCAAGAATTTGGTCATATCGATTTGCCATCAGCTTCTGAATGCCGAATGCAACGGTTGTTCGAACTGCTTGCAATGCTTCCTCTGCGATCGAAGATCCTTGTGAATAAACTTTACTGCCACTGGAAATGTACTTTACCATCATCGTGGAAAAGAATGCCATCACAAAGAACATGTAAAACACAGCCGATAGAAGAATACAAGCGAGTTTCCATTGACTCGCAAACGCGATGGCCAGAGCAGCGACGAACGTGGCAATGCCTTGCACAATGTTTTCCAGTTTTTCAGAAATGGCTTCCTGGATGGCGGAGCTATCAGCAGTAATCCGAGTTGTAACCTCACCAGAGCCAAGCTCATCAAAGTATGCAATGTTTTGTCGCAAGACGGCTCGAAGGTAGTTTTTGCGGTAGCGGGCAGTGAGAACTTCTCCTCTGTCGACGAGCAGGTAAGACCCAATCGTAGCGGAACCTACAATAGCAATACCAATGTAGACAAAGTAGAGTGCATTGTGGTTAATTGCCCGTTGGAACTCGGCACCAGACATGCTGCCCTCAGCAAAGAACGAGTTGAAATTCCTTAGAATCGCACCAACTACCAAAGTAAACATGGGAAGAGACGCTCCATGCAAGACAGAAAAGAACAAACCAGAAAGAACCAAGAATGCGTCCCATTTCTTTGCAAAGCGGAAGAAGGTGAGCACTGATATCTTGGGAGGGAGTACTTCCAGCTGCCGTTCCAGAATCACCCTATCGGTCCCATCTTGTGATAAACTATCCCTAGACTTTTCCTCAGCTTTGGTTATATGGCTCGACAAGCTGGATTCGGTCATTGATATCCACTGCGCCGGAGAGGCAATATATAGGCTCGACGTGCATGATAGGGTGGGGGTTGTTCTTGGCGAAGTATCAGAGTTTACGAGTAGTGTACGCTAGGCAGCAAAATACGTCAATTGAGGCGTACAAACCCTATTGTACCGACCACATACCACTCGAAAATTTCCAAGTTATCGATTTTTGCTGATCGCCACCAAGGTATCGCTAATGCAGCCCATCGGGGCGGAGGCTCTAGGATTCCAGGAGGCAATTCGCATCGTTTGACTTTCAAAGAATATTATAGGTCACGGTTCCGGATATCGGCTCCGGATATAAATAAAAATAGCTTGTTTCGTTGGATTTGTTGATAATTGGGGTTAATCTCCTCAATGCATTGCGTACCTCATTGAAACAAATGCCGCTTGATTTCAAATACGTCCCTGCATGACCCGTACCCTGCATGTATTTGATGCATCGTTAGTAACCGCGCCTTCCGCTGTGAATTGAGCCAAGCATCTCAAACCCACCAAAGTCATTCTTTGTAGAGAGATCGGGGCCACATCCTCAAGCTCGGACGAAGGGTGGATCTTACCGGAGTTAGGGGTGCGTCTTGGGGTCCACCACGACAGTAAGCCTTGGTGCAATGAGAAACAGCTACCATATCCAAGGAAGGTAGCAGGCGCGCAAATCCAATCCTGCCGCGGGGAGGTAGTGAAAATAAATAACGGTACAGGGCCCTTAGTTTGGTGCAATGGGCTTAAAATTCCATCTTGAGGCATCGACCGCAGGTGCATAGTTGCAACTTTTGATTCCATACCCCAGAGACAACAAGACGCCATACAGATCCTTTTCTGGCGACGGAAAGATGGGGGGTGTCTTGATTCCTGGGTCGTAACATTAGACGCACTCAAAGTCAAAAAGCTAGCGTAATTTAATCAGTTGAAGCACGTCATGGGTTTTCAGCAACCTGAATCTTAGAGACAGTGATGGCAATCTTTCCTGTGAAAGTGACGTGGTCTGATCCGGCGGTCACAGCCTTGAGAAGGTACACGTTGGGCCCAAGGTGCAATACATTGGTTGAAACGTAGCGATTATAGAACCCAGCGCTATGGGGCTAGCATCTGACATCCCGCGATATTTGAGTCACTGGCCCGTTACGATCGTAAGATGATCAGCGATTGCGAATATTAGCTGCAATCATAGATTTTTTGCATATGCAGATTGGTTTTGGTTTTGGTTTTGGTTTTGGTTTCGCGAGTTCCTCCTTTGCCGATTGGTTTTGGTTTCACGAGTTTCCCCTTTTCCATCCAGTTTCAGAGCACGCCAAGTCACTTAATCACTACAAGGAACGATACTCTCGAGTGCTTGGCCTGACGTAGTATCTTCTGCATTCCCCATCGTGTCAGGGTTATTCAGGTCATGTGCGATGGTATCAACATGCGTTGAGACCGAAAATGGCAAAACCTAACCCAGATCAAAGTATTGAATACCGGTACGCTACATCGAGTAATATGCAATGCAGTTTTGGAAATCAGGAGGATTGGAGGCAGTGATTGTTTTAGGCATTTTTGCTATTATTGGGCTTATCTATGCTGTAACAGTGCCCCAAGAGTATGCTCGTCCGGCGAACCTCTGTGCGCAGCCCTCGTCTATCATACCAACGCCTAACTTTGCCAGTTCGTCGCGGTTCTTGAGTTCCGAATATGAAAAGCACTCTGTCAGTCTTCTCTCTGGAGCTGTGCAGATTCCCACCGAGTCGTTTGATGATATGAGCCATAACGTCACTTCAGATCCCCGGTTTGAGGTCTTCTCAAGCCTACACGAATACCTATTCGCAAAGTTCCCACTGGTTGCAGAGTATGCCGAGACCATAAATACTTATGGACTATTATATACTATTCCTGGAGCGGACAAAGACCTGAAACCCATTGTACTCATGGCCCATCAGGATGTTGTGCCTGTGGACCGAGACACAGAGAACGAATGGATCTATCCTCCATTTTCAGGCCATTTTGACGGAGAATGGTTATGGGGACGCGGTACCGGTACCAAAAATACCCTGATTGCTGAACTTGAAGCTCTGGAAAGTCTGCTCGCCCAAAAATGGCAGCCAAATCGTACTGTGCATTTAGCATTTGGCTTTGATGAGGAGATCGAGGGCAGCCGTGGTGCAAAGACCATTGCTGCAGCGCTTCATCAACGTTACGGTGAGCATGGTGTTGAAGTGATTGTCGACGAAGGCTCGGCAGCTGTTTACAATTATGGTGCTTTGTTCGCGCTCCCGGCGGTGGCCGAAAAGGGCCGAGTCTACTATATCGTTAGTCTGGATACATCTGGGGGGCACTCTTCTCTTCCCCCTGATCATACTGGAATTGGTATCATCTCTCAACTGGCGGTTGATTTAGAGACCAACCCGTTCGAGTCGCATATCGAGCCCAGAGGTCCTATTGACCGGTACTATTATTGCATCGCCACGCACGCTCCCGATCTGAGCTTACATGAGCGTAGCTTGTTTGCAAATGCTGGCAAGAACAGTAAACTTATCTCCGAGCTGGACGGAACATTGTTTGATCGCTACTTTCTTCGCACATCGCAGGCCCTGGACGTTGTGCGCGGCGGAGTGAAAGTCAACGCCTTGCCGGAAAAGGTTGAGCTTCATATTGACCACCGTATCGCAGTTGACTCAAGCGTGGAATTTGTAAAAGACCGGCTCCTGCACCATATCAAGCGGCTGTCCGATAAATTCACGCTGGACGCATACTTTAATGACAAAAAACTGCTTAGCCGCGCTTCTCCTATTGGTACTCTGCACATTGAACAAAAAGGTGAGATCGAACCAGCTCCCGTTTCCCCGGACAAGGGCCCTATTTGGCATCTGATTGCTGGCACTAGCCGCCACGTCTTTGATGAAGTCATCGACCACGATTTTGGCCCTGTTATTGTTGCCCCAGCTGTCTTGTGGGCAAACACTGATACGGCACACTACTGGAATGTTTCACGAAACATTTACCGCAACAGCCCTGCGTTCGCTGAGGACTTGGCAGACATTCATGCTGTTGACGAGAGGCTTCGGTTCCGCTCACATATCTCTGCGGTAGTTTGGTTTTACGAGTTTCTACTCAACGCTGCCAACTAGCACCTCGACAATTTTTGGTAGGATTGAGCATCTTATATACTAGATAAATTAACTTTCGGCATCCTGGTTGGTCTCGCTCGGCTCTCCATCAAGGAACTCATTTACCGCTCGTCGTTGGCTAGCACAAAGGGATATGTACCGAGCTCTGCAGGACGTAGCCGAGTAGTCCAACCCCAGCCGCTTTGACACAAGCTCCCACATCATTTTCTCATGCTCATACACTAGCGCTAGCAGTTGCCGATCGACCGACCGTGGCCACTCTTGTTGAGACAGCACTTTCATGTTTGAGAGATGGTGGGCCTGAAGCGACTTGGCAGACCTGGTTGGATAAAACTTTGCAATAGTAGCCCAAGAAAGCTGTTCATCTTCGCGCAACCGAAATAATAATAAATCCTCTTCTATTGTGAATTTTGGTCGCATGCTAAACCGTAAGACATCAGACTGGTTCGTTTCACTAGAAGTTGGATTTGTTGCCTGCATCAAACTCTGTGAATAGTATTCCTGAGCTACCTTATCCGGGGCAGGCAGCATTGCATCCTCTGAAGGTATCAGATTGGCATACTTTTTGTTTTGTATCCGAGCCAACTTGGGCCTCTGAAACTTCCACACATTTGTTTCCTCTGGCATGGATACAGGATGCCGATGAGGTTCATATGGTCGCTTCTGTGGAGAAGCAGGTAGGCTACTATGTGGTTGCCTAGAAGATATCCAGGAATGAGGAGACAGGCTATCAGCCCTTGGGAACTCACTGGAACAAGGGGTCATATCAAAGGACACGTATGGGCTTTGATTGATCCAGGAATCAGCCATTGTATTCACTTCTTCTGCGTCGTTCCCATCTTCGTTGGTGTCCAAACAAGTCTGTGGGTGATCTAGAACGAACAGTCGATCTTCTATTGGTCGGGCGGACAGGTCTTGGGTACGTTCGTTGGGTCGGGAACCGATGCCACTACCATCACATACGCCTAACTGGCTATAAGTAGACAAGATAGTAGGCCCTTGTAGATCGGTATCACCCTCTTGCTGGTACTCGTTGGTGTCTAGCGATGAGGTATATTGCTGCAGTTCCTCAGAGTTCATGTCATCAACATGGCTTAACTTTTCGTTTTGGAAGAAGACATTTAATCGGATCCGTCATGCAGATCTCATCTATCTCTTCAGGCCCTTTTTGCCGTTTGATCTGTGGTATCCCTGAATCTCCTTCACCAACAGAGCGAGCGGGAGCTCGAAAACAGTTCAATCCTCGCTACGCTGATTGTGATACGACCCTACCAGAAATATATGGATAATTGAAACTGTATATCCTCCTATTAGAGTGCTGACCCATATGTTTGATTTCTACAGACTATTGAGGAAGCCTAGGCGATCATAGCGAGACCAACATGTGGCTCAACGTCTAGGCATCCTTCAAGGATACCATATTGAGCTCTCATTAAACTTCGTTCGAATCAAGAGGCTCTTGCTTGTTTGCTCTTTCTCATCTAGTGGTAGCCCAGGAATGAGAGGACTATTCGCCAAAACATGACCCGATTTCGAATGGTGGAGCCACGGAAAGGTTCATTAAGAGTTGGATTTATCCGCAAAGAGGATGCAGATACGTTTATCTGCTCCAAGATTGTTTACAAACATCCGTGTAACCTTCACACCGTGCCGAGAGAACTTGCACGCCTCGCAGTTCGCCTGCTAGGCTCAAGCATTTTTAGTTTTTCCTTTATCGTCTCGCTCATTAAAATACGGCACAGATGCACTGATGTGTAGAGTAGCCCAGTCTCCTTAGCTTACAGCTCATTCATTTCCATGGATATTGGTCTCGATATGTCAAGTGTTGAGCCAAATAGCCTGTAGTTGGCTACTTCTACCAAGGCCATACCCTTGATGGTGACAATAATCTCCCGAGTTGCGTCATACTCAAGGGGCCAAACGACATAAAAAAACTATGCGAGCAAAGCTCTTCCTACTTGAAATACAAGTGTAAACTCAGAATAACTGCTTTAGAGAGCACAGGCTATTATACTGAGCGAAATACAGAGGCAAGAATGTGCTTCTGCCCTCAGCGAGCACATTGCTCCTGAAATAAGACGAGGTCTGCAGCTGCAAAACATTTATTGGTGCTCAGATTTTACTAGTATTCCGTGTTATTTAGTGGTTCAGATAGCTGACCAGAGTCACCACACTGAGAGCCGGCCCTGCATATGACATGCATTGCTGCAGCCGCGTGCATGTTTTTTCCGGGTTCCGTGGTCCCGAATCCGCTCGGGTCATGCATTACTAATTGCGCTTAATTCTTGGCCCTCAATATAAAAATGATAACATTGGCTTCAAAAAGTTCAATAATTTCCTAGTTGCTGTTTGAATAGCGTAGGTTTTTCCAATTTTATTGCCTTATGTCGCTCGTCTAATTAAGCTCTCGATCTTATCGAGCTTAGCGAGTTTCCTCGCCTGCAGCTAGCACGTCATTTCAAAGCAGCAGATGCCATGCAGATCCCTGTAATGCGAGCTAACAAAGCCATAATTTGTGCAGTTTCTCCGACATGTGGGAATTTCCTAGGGTGTATTTTTGCCGAGTTCAATGAAGCACCCAGATTTGCGTAGCACAAAGTGGAGTCGAGATAATTGATGCGAATGTTGCTGCCCACCCGGGCATCATTAGAACGGATCTATACGGCCACACTGAAGGAATTAACGGTAAATTCCTTAACATATTGAAGTCGCCAGTCGATTATGGAGACTACACTGAACTTTTTGAAGCACTAGCCTCTCGCCTGAAATCTGGTGAGTACATCGAGCCTTTTGGCCGGGTAGGAGCCATTACCCCTGCACTATCCCAGGCTGCCCGTGATCAGCGAGGCGCTGGAATTTATGATTGGCTCGAGCAATTCTACCCTTTAAAAAGCTAATAAATACGATGGAGTTATACAGTCTGTGTGATGGGCAAGATATTTATTTCGTTCCTAGTAGAGGGAGGCGCGCAAGCATGCCCCTGAGTGCCAAGGCATCCCAGGGAATATGTTCAGCAATTCCCGGGCCAACCACGTTGCCAAATTCAGCGACGTCCCCGATAACCCCAATAACCTGCTCCATGGATAGCTCACCTTGTGCGACTCCTTCAAATTTATCGGCTGAAATGTTTGGTTCCGCAAACAAAAGCGAGCGGAAGTTGCCCGGGTTAGGAACATCCAAATCAAGATGAATAGCCAAGTGTGTAGCACCGGTTGATTTGAACCAATCAATTACTGGTGGGCTGCCGTTGGATTTAAGCTGAGTAGGACTCAAGTTCCGAAGCCCGAGCCGTTTCATTTCGCCTGCTTCCCATTCGGTAGCGTCGTGCAAACCAACATACATGACATTGTCAGGCTTGATGGGAAGCGGAACTTCCTTGGCAAATTCGCGGTCGCTATTTCCCATCAAGTTGCCCAACACCATTGCATGGGCATTGTCAGGGGTCATCAAAGGAGTCATCACATCGGGATGGGCAACCCACCGATCTCCATCGTACTTTTTGTTTAGGTACGCAAAAGGAACCAGGTCCACAAGACAATCTCCGCCAAGGACCACAAGCCTATCTGGAGAATGTTTCTTAATAATTTCCTGAGCAGCCCTGAGTTGGTCAAGCAGAGCTTTGCGACCAACAATTCCGCTCTCTTCGGTTAGGGTTACTTCGCTTGGCGTATAAGGAGCCTCTTCTACAGGCTCATGATCGGGAGCTAGCCACGCTTGGACCCTAAAAAATAAGGCGGATTATCGCCTCCTTGCCACTGAGGGAAAATCAGTCTTAAAGTCTTATCGGTCATGACGTCACTAGTGCCACCGGCTCTGCCACCGGCTCTGCCACCGGCTCTGCCACCGGCTCTGCCACCGGCTCTGCCACCGGCTCTGCCACGGGCTCTGCCACAGATGCGGGCGCGGCCACTGCCACAGGCGCTGGCTCTGAGACTGACGGCTCTGGCTCCGGCCCTGCTATAGGCTCTGGCACCGATGCGGCCACCGGCTCTGCTTGGTGGACTGTTATCGCCGTTGATGGTGGGTAGGGGTAGAGACCCGTGCATGAGACAGCAGGCAATCAGAACTATAAGAATATGCAGATTTTCTCTAAATGGTTGATTAATGGGGTACGGGAAGCTTGCCGACGCGCATGGCTGCACATACGCCGCCATCGATCAAAAGATCGCTGCCAGTAATGAAACCAGCCGTGGGTCCCAGCAGAAAAGCGGCAGCTTCGGCGATTTCTTCCGGAGGAGCCATGCGCTTGGAGGCAGATGCTTCAACCATCGCACGATATACATCGCCAATCTCAGAGTTCAGCTCGTGAGCAGCAAGAGGAGTAACTACAATGCCAGGGCTGATGGCATTAACACGTGCTCCACGTTCACCCCATCGGATAGCCTCAGCCTGGACACGAAGGAAGTTAGCACGCTTGGCAGTCATATATGCAACCATTGAGTTCGGAACAGCTTCTTCCGACAGACAGGGCAACTTCAGCAGCTCGTCTGTAGGTGTAAGAGCAAGCGCACTCTCAGTCTCTTCAGGCAATTGACGGGCCATATGACCAGCCATGCTCGAGATAACAAGACCCGCGCCACCCTTGGCAATCACTGAGCCAAATTCTTCAAAGACAAGAGCAGTTCCATAAAGGTCGACCTCCAGAAGCTTGGCAACAGGGGCCATGTTAGGGGAAAGTCCTGCAGTGTTGATGACCTGCTGAACAGATCCAAGAGATGCAGCCTTCTCAACCAGTGCATGAACTGACTTGCGCGATGTAACATCCACTTGCTGGGCCAAAACCTTGTAACTGGTGTCGCGCATGATTTTGGCGCTGTCATTCAACGTTGCTTCGCTAATATCCGCAAGCAAAACAGTCTTGCCAAAACCTTGGCGTTTGGCAATGGCAAGACCAATTCCACCAGCACCAATCACAACAACGACCTCTGCAGACATATCGTTTGTCCAGATGTGTGGGCGACCCCTAGTATTTAATAGTTACGGTTTCCATGGTGACAAACATGCTCCTGCAGACCTGCGGGATCGTTAACTCCGATCCGGCCGAAAGCTTGTAGGGCAAAAATATAAAGCAGGAAGATATCTACGAAAAACTTTTTACAAAACTGAACTCGAAAATATGCTTAGAATTAATTCCTACTATTTGTTTGTACGATTTGTTTCGTTTCCTAAGGAATTTTGGTAGCTACTGATCGCCTTACGTTTGAGGTTAGGGTATATACTCGTATCAAATCGGTCTAGATACGTGGAATGTCAAATAACATCGCTCAGCATTAACATAATGCGTCAATTATGCTCATCGATACCTTCTGCAGTGTCACGACGTGAAACAAGCAGCTAGTAATAGAAGATCAACTCTAACGATTCATACGATGACAGAAATCTGAAATATCTGCACATCCTGAAGAACGTTCCCTGAAAGCTACTCACACTTTAACAAGAATCCTGCCGCACGCCAGTGTGTGCCTCGCACATACAACCAGTAGCGAGGAAACAGCCCATGCCAACGCGCAATAAAGCTCCGCCCAGAACCAGCCATACTTTCTCATTAGGACTCCTGCAAACGGCGGACCAAGTAGTACACCAATGCTATGAAATAGGAGAGTGAGACTTAAGCGAACTCCCAGTCGATTCAAGTTGGCAGTAAGCTTGGCTGCAATTACTCCCGGCAGGCCCATACGCGGTCCACTAAATATCCCAAACAGCACGGCAATGGCAATAATACTGCTTTCACTCTTAGCAGCTATCCAGCAGAATGCCATGATCATACAACTCACGTCCGTGAACAATAGGATATTGAACAAACCCAGATGTTCTGAGAGATAGTTGGGAATGATTCGACCAGTCACAGACCCAGCATTCACCAAGGCAGTAATGAAGAAGAACGTGGTTTCGTGAGGATACTGACTTAACGCGTATGCCTGAAAATGAAAATAAAAGAGGTATAGGCCACAGAACGCTGACGTGGACGATATGCTGTACAGCATAAACACCGGTTCATGAAAGCATTCAAACGCGATAAAGTTATTGAACTTTCTTCGCGGCAGACGTCTGCGGATGCATAGGGAAGAGATAGATGAAGTTCCCAAAACGATGAAGCCAAGGATTCGTGCTGTCCAGCCAAATCCAACGTGAGGAAGCAGCTGACGCGCAGCAGAAGAGTACACAACGCCGCCAATGGAAGAGCCAGACATCACAATGCCAATTGCAAGAGCCCTTTTAGAGGAAAAATAGGGAGCGACCGAGGCCATACTGACCAGAAAGAGGATTCCTGAAGCCAGCCCTAGAAGTGCCCCTTGAGTTAGCATTACTTGATAGTATTCTTCCGAAAGACTGAGCATCATCAATGCAAAGCATTGAACAATACCAGCGACAGCAACCAGCCATGAATGGTACCCTGCGTCCAAAGCAGGTCCAAATATTGTTGTGCTTCCAAAGGCAAGCGTGCCAGCCAAGGCACCTATCCATGAGATTTGGCCGGGCGACTTTGCCTCCAACAGATTATCATTGTAATATTCCTGGAAGACACCAAAGGAATTAATTACACCCCAAGAATTGAAATTGCAGAAAAATCCCCCTAGAACCTGGAGCCATGCTAGGATACCGCCGTCTGGTGGCTCTTCGTTGATTCCTGCCCTCGGTTCATCTGGCTGGTCAGGAGAGATATCTTCCATATCACCAGGATTACCCACGTCTTTCCGAGTATCTATCTCTTGATTCTTCTTCATGCTTGGAAGTTTATATATTAATTGTCGACGCAGGACTCGTTATAGTCACAGGAACCCTTTCCCTATGCGCATATGATTTCTCGGAACCGGCCTCGCAGATCTCATCGAATCGAATATGATTATTTTCACTACTAAACCAAATGCATAACACATTTATGATCTCTTTTGCTTGAGATACTGTCCATTGGGGTGCTAAACAAAGAACTTGCGTCAGCGTTCCACTTGCGGCTAAGGGAATCCACACTAAAGTTGCCGCTAATCATTTATTCTATACTGCCTCAGCGGTCGTGACGGGGAATCTACACTTCTGTTTATTGATCTCGAACCCGCTCTTACAAAGGCATGAGCGAGTACCGTTGATTAAATCACCGCTGAATCGCGTGAATATGCTATGTCAAACGAGGTTTTGATATTCTCCGTTGAATCTCACGTACCAAGGAGTTTCATCAGTGCCTTTTGGAAATCTCATCATTTCACTTGATCCAAATGTCTAACTTTTTCCCTCTCCAGGTAGGTAGGATTTTATTCGCACCTTCATTACTTCATCCCCTTAAGAACTTGAATATCCCGAGAATTGAGGCATCGGGCGATGCATTATGCACGTACCAAAACAATCAGCGAATGTTTGTGTAAACAATCGTGAAAACACGACATCGGAAACTCGCCTAAGTTTGGAGTCCCAACTGTTCCCGTTTTAGGTGGTCTTGTCTGCAGAAAGATGAAACCTTCCTAACCCTTGAGTAAGAAGAAAGTGCCCCACATCTGCTTCACAACATTGGGGCCCCCAACATCAAAGGCATTGCACTTGGACTCTAAAAATAATACATAAAGGTAATATTAACGCATTTTGTTGGGATTTGTTAACCATGGATTGCCAAGACGCTGAGCATAGCTCGTGTGGGGGTCGGGGTATTTCGCTCATGTGGGGGTCGGGTCCAGCGGCGAGCGGGTTAGGCGCATGCAAGGCTAAATGCATCTGCATACGAAAATGTCTAATTTTGGGTGCGGGGCAGCCAGAAAACTGGTACGCGTGGCCGTTTTTAGAATATGATAAAATAAAGAGGTTTAAAAACCACTCTAGTTTGTGGATCTTTCTGCAATCAGGGTGTCGGAGCAGCAGAAGCTGTCTTCAAGATTTTCAGGGCATGGGAATCCTGCTTGCATGCAAATGGCACTCATGCAGAGTCCTAAATGGTAAACATCGTCCTATTTAAGCAAGTCGTCCCCTCAAAATAGAACTACTGATGGTTCACCTCTGCGTGCTATTAGCGCTTGTGAGTACCTTTCTCACAAAAGCGAATGCCTCAAACACCGATAACATCGCTAAAGCCTGCCAAGGCTATCTCACAACCCGCTACGATTGGGGATGTGGTGACACCCCTACAGTGGCCTGCGCTTGTGAAAACGCAAAGTATCTTTCGACTGCTCGGACATGCATTGATGCTCTTGTGAACTTATATGGTGCTAACGAGGACTCGTCTGAGGCAGTGGTCGCATACATGTGCGGCTTTGAAACTACCACATTGATTGACTACCCTGTGTCTGAAGGCTACGAGCCGGTGTCCAAACTTGACGCTGATGGGTTTAAACTGCCCATGTCGGTCAATGCCTTTATCGTTTCAACAGAAGATGCGCGAGCAGCATATATGTCTGTGCGTGGAGCACAGGCGTCCAAGGCATATTCACTTGTTTATGGAAAAGCCCTGGTAATTTACTGGATCGGGATGATTCTTTTGAAGGCTTTCTTCTACTGGATGAGTTTCATTGGCTCCAAATCTATTGTAATTCTTGATTGTGCAGTTGTGAGGCAGTTTCGACGGTTCGTTACCATGCCTGCACTCTTTCGATCCCGCCATTGCAACACAATCTCAGTGGCAGGCTTTACTTTAAACATTCCCACTAGACTGGATTCCCTCGTAATCCTAATGTTCGTTGTACTGAACCTTGTCCTCATGGTGGTTCATACGGGGTACTGGAACGGTCCCAACTACCTCTATGAGGATGATCTTCCGCGGCAATACAGTCGCTTAATTGGCATGCGATCGGGATACCTGTGCATGTACATCCTTCCTGTAATGTTTCTCTTTGCTGGTCGGAACAATCTCGCCATCTGGCTAACTGGATGGTCGCTTGATACCTTCAATGTGTTTCACAAATGGTTGGGACGTATTGCTTTTGCCAACCTGTTGATCCACGCGGCCGGATATACTGTCAAGATGCTCAGAAGTGACCGCTATGCCACTATTTGGAAGGTAGTTCCTTGGGATTGGGCCACAGTTGGGTTCGTTTTTAGTGGAGTGATGGTGTTTGCTGCTCTGCACTGTTTCCGCCGCATGTCGTACGAATTCTTCCTCTGGTTCCATATTTTCTGTGCTATCTTTTTCGTTGTCGGTGGATACTTTCATCTTCTCCACCTCAACGAGAGCCTGGGCTGGTACTGGGCCATTCTCGCTATCTGGATCTTTGACCGCCTAGCCCGGGTGGTGCGGATCATTATCTCCGGTGTGCGGGCAAAGGCAGTAGTCAAGTGCTATGGTGAAGATATCTTGGAGCTCACGGTCTCTTACTCTGGTCGCTGGCAGCCGTATGCTGGAGCTTATGCGTTCATCCATATCCTCACGCCCGGTTTATTTTGGCAGTCACATCCTTTTTCTGTGAATAACAGTTTTGCAGAAGGCGAGGATGGCAAACTAAAGTTTTATTGCCGCGTAAAGAAAGGCATGACCCGTCGTCTGCACGCGATGGCTGCAGATGCTGGTGGGTCCCTAGAAACCTCAGTATTAATTGATGGCCCCTACGGAGCGCACGCGAATCTCAACATGTTTAAGGAGTTTGTGTTGATTTCTGGCGGGATTGGCATCACCGCGTGCTTTGGTCAAATCGTCACTCTTCTTTCCCAGGGTCATCGTGACATCTCTTTGCATTGGACCATGTCTGATTCAGAGCCTTTGCGATGGTTCAGAAACGAGATTGACTTTATGATCGCCAATGGCGTCAAATTGCACTTATATGTCCGCGGAGGTGCGCCTGAGAAACTCGGGTACAGCTTCTTTCCATCTGCTAATTTCGATGAGACCCCACCTTTGGCCATCAAGGATAAAGAAAAGGAGTTCAACACCGTCGTTACAACCCGGTCCATTTCTTCGTCCTCGTCTGTGGTCAGTTTGGGGCCCGTGTTTATCAATACCCGAATGGATCCCTACGGGATCGTAAGCCGCAGCATTGCCGAATGTTATGGACCGCTTTCCGTGTTGTGCTGCGGGCCCGGTGGTGTCAGTGACCAGTGCCGCAAGGGAATTGCAGACCATTTGATGTCCACCGACTACTACGTCCAATACTTTGAAGAGTCTTTCAGCTGGTAAGTGACACTGATGCTAATACCAATCTTCTTCCTTATACCCTACCTAATACAAGATTCAATACCCTAGTAGTTCCTCGCAGGGTACGTTTGAGGTACTTTTTGAGAGCCCGCCGCAAACTTGCATAAGAGCTAGGAATGCGCTCGAGTACCTCATACTTTGATATCTGTTTTGAGAAACGGCACGACACTCTGAATGACTCTTCTTTCGAAGCTGTTAAATAGGCAACCCTTGAGTTCGGCCACGTAACTGCCACGTCTTCGTCGCGCCACATAATGCATGTCCTGGGCTAGGGCCGCATATATCTCTACAACCCGGGCCAGTGAACCACCTCGCCACCGTATGACGAATTCCAGGGACAGCTGCCACGTACCAACAATTCCATCTTGCCGGTCAACCCATTTGCCACTATAATTTTGGGCAAGGGCTCTCCAGAGCTATATATTGCGTCGACGAAAGTAGATTTTGTCGAACATGCAGTACAACAATCATCAAGACAATACCAGCAACAACCTCGACACCGTTCTAAAGGCCGGTCGGAAGAATGAGCCGCATTCAGCGGATGTTCTCAAGTACGTCGAGGCCGCATGTCTCGTCCAGATCCTGATCCAGAATCATGCTATTGGTATAGACTTCGTCGATACCTACGCTCGAACTGATCTCTTAACAAAGTCACTCAGCCTTGGTATAGGTCGTGAATTAGTGGGAATGGTAAACAATGATAGTCCGGACATGGAGGGCTTCGACTTCGGCTATGGAGGCTGTACCTCATCATCGGGCCATATATAATTGTCTACGGTCTAAGTGGTTTCTTTTTGTACCTCCCGGAGCCAGAACTCGTTGGTATTTTTGCCGATGCTGTCCCGCGGGATACAAGCCTATATCCCCAAGTTTCTTTTTTATTTTTCAAGCTAGGAAGGTTTTTTTAATTATTTTTTAATAATTCTCCGAGCTAGCTAATGCTCATTGATTTCATCTATGGTAGCTCATGTATAATGAGCAGGTCTCCCACGTACATAGTTCTCGCCGGCTTTTCTGATTCGTTTAATTGATTACGCCTAAGTCTGGCGCATAACCGAGCGTATGGCCCTTTGAGCATCAGCTATATTTCTTTATCCAATACCGTCAAATGGGATGAGCAAGCAATTGGTGGACGCATACTATACTTGCTATTACGCAACTAATTGATGGCGTGTTCTTTCTTTTTAGAGTTCTGGTTCACATGCAGCCAAACCTTGAAGCATTGAGTCAATGTAATCCCTTCCCAGCGCCTCCCCACATTTCTACTTCACTTGTAGGGGTCATTGAAGGAATGTCGACCGAACAATCTGCCCGGACCAACGGTCCACGAATGAGCCATCGCAGTGACTCTACAAATCGGTGCTTCAGGCTCATACGTGTCCATAAACATGCAGCAATCTGGCCTTGCTTCTACAACCCGCCTCACGTTTTCTACTCCACACGGGTTGTCTAGCGTTAATCTGGATGGTCCTAATGTTGATTTTGCAAGCTCCACTCCACAAGGGTCCATTAACATCCAGGAGCGGGGTTCTACAAGCCGGGTCGCGATTTCTGCGGTGAACACGTCTATTAACATCAATCAACAGGGCTTTTATAAGACATAGTAGCTGATGAGTCCTGTCTTCCATACAAACACCCACTTCGAGCATTATTTATCAGTTTAGGAATCCCAAGGAGCATGCCCTATTGGACTCGCCGTACGCGGGATACCCGTGTGTGTCTCTTTTTATCCGCTTTATCGGTGCTATTGTCATTGAAAATGGGTGTGAGTACGAAAAATTGAGTCTATGGGTTAGCTCTTTGGCAAATCCCTTTGTAGTCTATCGTCGTAAATGCCCTAGTATCTTTTGCGGTTATAAAAAAGCTACCTCCGCAAGCTAAATAACAACCATAAGCTTGGCCAACTGGCATTTGCTGAGAGAGTTAAAAAAAACCACCCCCACGAAGCGAGGAACGATAGAAGTACAAAAGCGAAATAAAAATGAAGAAGAAATAGCACGAGGATCACATGCAGGTCCCTTCATTTTTTAGTCATGCACATAAAGGGAAAGGGACGGTGCGGGTCCATACCCTTATGCACGATAGTCGGCGCTTTTCGATACCTCTATCGCCTATCGAAGAAGGCTCCGACGAGTCGAGCTTGCGACTGCACCGGACTCCAATGGATGTTCTGAACCGCCGCCGGATGTCAATTGGTGTCAATGTGCCTGTGAACGAGCGGCCGCCACGCGTGCCTGAGCTTGAAGACGTCAAGGCGGCGCTGGGGCTGACGCCGACCCGCGCGGGCAGCGCTACGTGCGTGTTCAGCAAGGCGGAGCTCGAAAGCGCGCGCAAGGCGCGGCGGCACTCGATCTGCGCCATCTCGTCTGTCCCGTGGGGCCTCCCGGCAGCGCCTCAGGTGCTGGCAGAGCCCGAGGCGCCGGCGCCGCAGCCAGCGCCAAAACCGGAACGCCGAGGCTTCGCGGCCTGGGTACCGGGCCCTACGCAACCCTCGGCTCCGGCGCCTGTGCCTGCGCCTGTGCCATTCCCTGAAGCGGCAGTCTCCGCTCCCGCGCCTGCTGGAACCGCCGCTGCGTATGAACCCCGGAAGCGACGCAAACCAGGATGCGGCGAGGCGTCTGCTTGCAACCGCCGGCACTCGATGCAGCCCACGGGACTACACACCGTCACTTTCGAGCAACCCCGCGCCAACCGCGTACGTGCCCGGCGCCAGTCCGTAGGCGCTGCCACGCCAACCGCTCCTAAATGGGCCCCAAAGACATCTCTCAAGGCAGTCCCGACAGGAGTCCTGAAAGTAGACCGCAAAACGGTCCCCAGAACCGGGGCCAACCCGGGTGTCGGCGACAAGCGGCGCGAGGGCCCCACCGTCCCCAGCTACGCCCGCTCCACCGCGTCCTCACGTCACCGCGCCAGACGCGAAGAGCCCTAAAAGCTCCGCGCCGCCCGGATAGTCACCTATTCAGGGGACCTGTCAGCGGCAGCAAAGCTCTCCACGCTCAAATCCAACAAGTAGATTAGATCGTAAGAAGCACTCCATAGAATAGCTAACACCATTAGAACTACAGAACTGGCGTTTCGCGGGGGATTCCCCCGCACCCCCTGGGCCGCCTTACGACGGTACGCTCTAATGTATCGTATAAATCCTGCCCTAGCGCCCAGTGCTGCCTGCAGCCGGCCGTGCAGGCCCAGCCAAAAGAAGCCCCGCACGAGGCCCTGTATCACCCTAAAAGCCCCAGACTACCGCCGTAAGTCGGCCCAGGGGGTGTGGGGGAATCCCCCACAAAACGCCGCGAATGTAGAAGCAGCCCCCTACTCGGGAGGGCGCGACAACTTCCGGCGAAGAGGCGCAGACAACTGCAAACAAAATGCAATCTACGTAGCAATAAAATAATAATTACACAACGGCCGCCGAGCTATCGTCGTCGTCGTCGTCGTCCTCGTCAACCTCACCATTGTCCTTGCCGCCGTTATCCTCCTCGTCGTCGTCCTCGTCCTCCTCGTCGTCGGGGTACCCGCCCAGCTTCATGACGACCTTGTCGACGATCTCGGCCCACGGCATCATGCCGCCGAGACCGATGCCGCCGTAGGAGCCCACGAACTTCTCTGTGGGCCGCAGCACCTCGATCCACTTCATCTCGTCTTTGATGGTTTTGAGATGCCACCGCGTGGCCGGATGGTTGTAGGCGTACGAAACCATTGCCGGGGCAACCACGACCGGGTACTGGGCGTTCCAGGCGCGGATGACGTTGGTCAGAAGGTTGTCGCACAGCCCGATGGCGATCTTGCCCAGCGTGTTGGCGCTCAGCGGCGCCACCAGCAGCAGATCGGCCCACCTCCGCAGCTCAATGTGTACGACCGGATCGTTGCGGGTTTTCCAGGTGTCCCACTCGTCCGAGTCGTGCCAGATCTGCACGTCGGACGGCAGCTCGTTCGGATGCAGCATTTTTTCCGCGGCTTTCGTGAGAATCACCTGGATCGCCACCCGGTCGCCATAAATGTCCCGCAGTTTATGGATGATGGGCTTAAGACTGTTGACGTGCAGCGAGCCCGTGACGCCAATCAGAATATGCAGCTTGCCGTCGTCCTGCGGAATGCGCGGATCGCTGCGAGGCTGCTTGCCCGCGCGACCAACGGCAGCAGGACTGGCCGTACGCGAGCGGATCACGTCGCCGGTTGCCGGGGCAACGCCTGCTCCGCCAGACCCGGCCGCTCCTCCAGGCGCTCCCAAGCCAGGAAGGCCCGAACCGAGCGAGCCGCCTGCGGGCGGACCCACGGAGCCTGCGCGGCCCACAGAGCCCGTGCGGCCTGCGGCGGGAGTCGCCATGCCAAACTCGCCGGTGGGCTCCGGCAACGCCGAGTTCGGGGCAGTCGTGAAACTGTCGCCCGGCTCGCCCGCGCTGCCCGGCGCCAGCGAGGCGGCTGTCGTGGTGAGAGGGTCCAGCGACAGGCTCGCAATGCGGCCGCCCGAAGGCGACTGCGGCGACTCGGGACTTCCGGGAGCGCCGGCAGACACGTCCGGCGACAGATGCAGCCGCGAGGGTGCGCGCGGGCTCGCCCGTGACAGAAGATTCGAGCTCGAGCTGCCGCCGCCCAGCTGGAAGTTCACCTCGCGCGACGGCTCTTCACTCAATCGGTCGCTCCACTTGGGGGCCCGATGCGGCAGCGTGTTGTCGGCAAAATGCGGGTGGATGTCGTGGCCCGACGCCGTGCGGGGCTTGTGATCAAGCGCCTGCGCATGGTCCATCATCAAGATCGAGTTGTGGCGCGACTTGGCGTCGCCGAGCGGCGCGGGGCCGCCGTCCGCCTTCGCGGCGGCAGGCGAGGGCAAATGGACCCCCGCGGCAGCCGCACGGGCTGGCTCGGCAGCATGGCTGGCCGCCGCCGCGGGACCAGCTTCTTTGGCAGGCTGGGCACTGTCTTCCATGACGTAAAGATTCGATCTGTGGTTTGGGGTTGTGGCTTGCTCCGATCAGAGGACCGGACCCGCTCAGTCAGCGCCAAGCCGCCCGTTTCTTTTTCTTTTATTTGGGCCCGCACAGTGCTCGTTCCAAATTCCCTGGATACTAGCTTTTCAGCACTATATATATATATATATTTTTTTATAGCTCTCAGTGATGGTGCCGGTTGTGCTCCTCAGTGCATATACTAGGCACGAGGATTCCCATGAACCAGCAAAGGCTCAGCACTTGGACGTACCAGCTCTCGTTTTCTAGCGTTTAGCCACGGCCGACTACAGTCTACCGCCTTATCGCGGAAACCGACGAGCTTTAGCTCGGCGAGTTATAGACAACAAAAAGGAGGCCGTGCGGAACCCCGCACTGGTGCCTAAAGCCCGAAAATACTGCACATGCTGGAAATAGCCTCCGCCGTAAGGCGGCTAGGGGGTGCGGGGGATTCCCCCGCAAAGAGCCGCCCTGAGCCAGCAGCCAAGGCAGAAGACCAAAACAAAAGACTAATATGATAAATGTGCCATAAAGATAAGATACGACGGGATCTATTAAATCGGGCGGCTACTCGTTGTCCTTCAGACGACGCTCATTAATGGCCTTGACGCCCTTCTTGCGCTGCCGCTCCTCGTACACGCGGCGGTACGTCAGAACGCGATCAACGATGCTGCGCGTGGTCATGCTGCTGTATTTGCCGCGCGGCACCGTCTCGTAGATGCCCTTCTGCTTGGCAAACACGTACGGATCGACCTGGTCCACCTGGTGGCCGGCGGTGATGACGGGCGTCGCGCCATGCAGAATGCGCGTCACTTGGATGCCGCTGCTCTTCAGAAGCTCCAGAAACAGCTCGGTGGGTTGGAAAGGAGCGCCGAGAACAATGGAATCCACGTAGCGGCACTGCAAAACGCACAACGCACGCTCGAAAAGGCTCATGATCGGGTAGTTCTCATCCTTGGCCTGGTTCACGGTAGTGTCGTCGTGGATGCCCACAACAACAGCAGCCCCGTCGGCCTGTGCACGCTTGTGAGCGGCCGCCAGGAACTCCATATGGCCCGTGTAGAAGAGATCAAAACCGCCATCAACATAGTAAACCTTCTTGGCCAGTGTCTGCTTGACTTTCTCGCTCGGAGAAACCAAAGTCTTGAGCTCTACACCGTCAATTACCGCATATACGCCCGCCCAGGCCGCCTTGGCCGACTCGTCTGTCGCATAGTGCTTGAAGCGATCGACCGAGGCCGGCGAAAGCAGCGGATGGTCGGGATTGGCCGCCGATAGCGGGGCAAAATGATGGGCCTTCGAGCTGCTCAGCATTCGCTGGATCAAATCCGTCGTCGAGATGTTGGGCGTACGTTTCACAACCAGAAATCGCCCGTCGTCCTTGACCTGCTGATAACAGTCGTTGCCGTCGGCATCCGTCGTGATATCATCGCCATGAACAACATACCGACAGCCATACTCATCCATGACCTTGGGATCGGTCACATACGGAGCGTCGGGAACCACCGTGGTGACCCACTTGCAGCTCTCCACAGCAATCACGCGTTCGGGAAGATGCATAACAACAGGGCCCTTGTTGGCCGCAATGTCTTCATCGCTGTGCACACCAACAAACAGCTCGTCGCCGAATTGGCGAGCCTGCATTAAAGCCCCGGCATGGCCATGATGGGTAAAGTCAAAGCAACCGTCGACCCAGATCCGCTTGTCCATATGCTGACTCGAGCTAGACCGTAGCTATGGATAGACATGTGCTGCTTAGTCACACAGAAA
The DNA here is from genome assembly GCA_022577695.1 of Wickerhamiella spandovensis. Taxonomy (NCBI): domain Eukaryota; kingdom Fungi; phylum Ascomycota; class Dipodascomycetes; order Dipodascales; family Trichomonascaceae; genus Wickerhamiella; species Wickerhamiella spandovensis. Next base: position 739,912 of record JAKIRT010000002.1, on the reverse strand, counting down.
GGATTAGTCACGATACACTGGCCATGTTGTCAGCCGCTGGGGGATGAGCCACTTTGTCAGCATTTTGGAACCGTATCCTGGACCATAATGAGCGGCAGAAGACGATCGCGGCGAATCAGCTCTGATAGCGAGAGTGAGGAAAGCGAGGAAGTGGAAATCGAAGTCCCCGAGGCTGAAGCTCCGCCCCCTAAACGCGGCCGCGGTAGACCTCCCGGAAGCAGCAAGAAACGCGGTCCGGGCCATATCGAGGCCCGGTCGGCTCGCCAGATGCAGGACGTGCCTCTCGACGAGTCGGGCAAACCCTACGAGGTGAAAGATGATGAGTTGGTGCTTGAGCTTGACGAGGCCGGCGAGAAAAAAGTGAGCCCTAATGGCGAGCTTCAGGAGGGCCGCGATTATCGCGTGCGTACTTTCACCATTGATGGCCGCGGCGACAAGCTTTATATGCTGTCGACCGAGCCTGCCCGTTGCGTTGGTTTCCGCGACAGTTATCTATTGTTCCAGAAACATCGCAAGCTCTGGAAGATCCTGTTGACGGACGAGGAGAAGTTCAACTTGATTGAGCGCGACATTCTTCCTCACTCCTACAAGGGCCGTATCATTGGTGTTGTGACTGCGCGCTCGGTGTTCCGTGAGTTCGGCGCCAAGATCATTGTTGGCGGCAAGAAAGTCACCGACGACTACTACGAGGCCGAGGCAATTGCCCAGGGCCACGAGGCCGGCCAAATCGCCGACCCGGAAGACCGTCTGCCCCCCGCAGGCCAGCCTTACAATAAAAACCAGTATGTCGCATGGCACGGCGCGTCCTCCGTGTACCACCAGAGCACGTCACAGCCGCCGGCGACACCTGCAGACGGCTACGGCTCGGCAGGGCGCCAAGAGAATATGGTTACCATTGAGGACGAGAACTGGCTCTTTGAGCACGCGTCGGCAGCAAGCACGTACAACGGTACGCTCGTGCGCAACCGCCGCAAGCTGCTGCGGCCCAGCGGCGTCTACGAGCCGCACGTGGGCCTGCCGTTCTACCCCAAACTCACGCAGCCCTCGCACGCGAGCTGGTCGCACGACGCCAACCCCGCAGCGACTCCAAAGAGCAACGTCACCATCTCCACCATTTTGCACAGCTCCAACCGCATTGCCAAGACGGGTCTGGCCGATGTGGACCCGAGCGTCTACGCCAGCTTGCCCGAAGATATCCAGGCCGATATCCGCAAGCAGGTTGCTTTCGAGACCGCCTAGGCTGTAGATTCCTTAATTATGTGTATTGTAAGTCTACGAGCTTCAGCTCGTTTTTTTGACACCGCCTGTGTGTTGGGGATCTCCCACAGCCTGGGCCCCCTTCGGCAGAGGTCCATAGCAGATATAGAGAAGTCTATAGTAAAGGAAGTTTCGTAGACGGCTGCATATTCTTGGATGCCCCGCACCTCTTGGGCTTCGGCACAGACTTTTGAAGAGATTTAGCTCGGAGAGCTAGCAAGAACGCCTTTAGGCGGCCAGGGGTTGCGCAAAATACGCCCACGCGGTGCAAAACCGAGCCAAATTTTAGGAGAATACTTAATTAAGTCTATGGTTAAGTTTTGCCGGTGCGCGGGGTAGTTGCGTTAACGGCTGATATCGATGGTTGTTTCGCAGGCGTCGACGTCCTTCATCACGTCGGCGATGGTTGCTGCTGCCAGTTTACGGACCCGCCGCTCGTCGGCAGCACTGCCCTGCATGCTGACGCGCATGCTGGCCAGCCACAGCTCGTGATGCACCTGCCACAGCGCCATGTCGGTCACTGCAGTGACCGACGGGTCGGCCAGCACGGCGCTGGTGATCCTTTCGGACCGGTCGGGTCCTCCGTAGGACATCACCAGCATACCGCCAAACAGTTTCGAGGTCTGCCAGCCAAAATAAATCATAGTTGCGGCAATGGCCGGCGTGAGCACCGCGTCGACGACCTCGCCGAGCGGGCCGCCTAGCAACGGCGTCACCAGCACGGCCAGCGCTATGGCTGCCGTCACGCAGGAAAACTGGTGCGTCGTCCAGACAGTTCTGGATAGCGCCCCGTTGATCCGCAGCGACAGCAGCACCACAATAAAGCTGCTGAAAATCGCCGCAACAGCCGAAAATGTATATTCGCTATGATGGGCATGCGCGTGGTGCGATTTGCCGCCGTAAAAGTGCTCGGCGATCTCTTGAATGGTATGAGAGAGCATATCGCCGCCCACAAACACCAGCATGATGGCGAGGCCGAAGCTCACCAGCACCTCCACACGCGCGAGCGCAAACGGAAGCTTGAGCGACGGCGTGGCCCAGGCGTCGAAGTTGGCCAGCACCTCCACGCACGCAACGGTAGTGCCTGCGAGCGCATCGTAGCCCAGCATGTGCGCCAGTGCGGGGGCCGCAGCCACTGGAGATAAATAAACAAGCAGCGCGCTGAGGAACCGCACGCCGCACCATGCCAGCCGCAGCGCCTGCGGGCGGCTGATGGACTGCCAGCACTCGCGGGCTGTCGGCACCGCCAACGACTGCGGAATGGCCAGAGGGGCGCGGGCCTCGGGCTCCTGGAAAAAGTTCATGCTCACGCTGGAATGCTTGTAGCGGTGACCGCGACGCTGCGACGGTCTCGCGGGACTCGCAGACACAAACGTGCTCTCAAAGTTGAAGGGATTGCGCACAGGAGACCTGTTTCGGCTGGGCGAGCTGGCGCGGCCCGGGGACAAAGTACGGCCGCCGGTCCGAGACATTGCTCGTGCGCCATTTCTTCCCTCGCCGCTTGCACCGTCTCGGCCCATTCGGCCCCTATCGTCGCCATCCTCTTCAATGGCTGCTTCAGGAGCAAGCAAATCAGAACCGGCACTGTTCATGCCCGAGCCCAATCCAGAGCCCAATCCAGGACCTAGTCCAGGATATGCAGGTTCTAGAAACGCAGGCTTAGCTGCCGCACCGGCCCCCATACTAGACGGCCGGCCCCGGTATGACCGTCTGCTCGAGCCGACCAGTGGGCTGCTTGGCCGTGCAAACGGTACCGGCGAGCCTCGATTGGCCAAATCGTCTTGACCTGGAGGAGCCAGCATGGGGAATTGACCCTCCTCTTGGTTCCCCCATGCGGCTGGCGAGCCTGGCGGAGGAGCCCCGGGGTCAAAGCTCATTCCTGCGTACCATGAAGAACGTTTAACTTCCTGTCCCCGTGGAGATACCGCTAACCGCTCGTCCAGCGGCGCTTCGGGTACTATTCTCGGAATAGGTGTTGCCCTGTTCATCTTTTAGGTACTCACCACAAAACAAACAGGATCCTGACAAAGGTGCGGGCGGGTCCTGACAAACACGGTTTAGCTGACATCTTGAGAACCACGATGACTCACGGGCTGACTCTCGGCCACGGCCGCTGTCTAAGCATCGTGCACCCCAGACATCGGTAGATCAGACCCACAAAAATGGCAGACAGAAACCTTGTGCCGTATCTCAAGAAATTGATGAAAACTCCCGAGGAGTTGAGTGTCCAGGACATTGACGAGTCTTTAGATATCATTCTCCATTCAGACACCGTCCCTGACGTGCAGATTGCTGCCTTTTTGGCCGGTGCCCGCATGGTCGCCAGAGACCACCAAACTGATTTCATCACCACTGCTGTGCGTCGTCTCGAGACCGAGGCCCGCAAGATCGACCGCTCTAAGCTGCCCAAAGACGCTGGTTTCGTTGATATTGTCGGCACGGGCGGCGACGGCAAGAACACTTTTAATGTTTCCACAACTGCGGCCATCATCGCCGCCGGTATGGGTATCCCCGTGTGCAAGCATGGCGGTCCTGCATCAACCTCCAAGTCCGGAGCCTCTGATTTGCTGGCTGCATTGGGCATTGATCTCAGCCTGGTCAATAGCGACACTGCTCCAGGCATTCTGTCCGAGTCCACATTCACTTATCTTAGTGGACCTGTGTTCCATCCTATTCTTGCCCGCACAAAGATAATTCGCAAGAACATGGGTGTGCCTTCGATCTTCAACCTCGTGGGCCCGCTGCTGAACCCTGCTCCTATCAAGGCACGCATTATTGGTGTGTATGCGCAGAACCTTGGCCAGGTCTTTGCTGAAACCGTCAAAGAACTGAATAGCACCAGCGATTTCCCTGATGGCGATGCTCTCATCGTCTGGGGTACTGAGGGACTCGACGAAGTGTCGCCCGCTGGCCCCACCGAGTACTGGTGGCTCAAGGACGGCAAGATCACGAACGGTACTATAGAGCCTAAAGACTTTGGTCTGCCTACTCACACTCTGTCGGAGGTTGCCAGCGGTACGCCTGTGGAGAACGCCGAGCTCGTGCGCAAGCTCGTCAATAACGAGCTGCCGGCCGGTCACCCCATCCTAGACTATGTGCTGCTGAACTCGGCTGCTCTGGCCGTTGTTGCTGGTGCCGCTCCTTCGTGGAAAGAGGGTGTCGAGCTCGCCAGAAAGAGCATTTCCAGCGGCGGCGCAAAGGCAGCTCTCGAAGCGTTCACGGTTGCTTCAAAGTCCCCTTAGCTTTCTAGCTTCTATACTCGGAGTCTACCAGGCTCCTCTAACGAATTCGTCGGAGAAAATAGCACACGAAACAACTGTAGAGGGTAGTCATGGCGAACGACGGCCGTGTACCCAGACCCGCCGCAGGCACCGCAATTCATTGATTGAATCAATGTAATGCTCAATTGCACTGGGTGATCGAAAACGCAGGTAATCGACCGCTTTGTGAGCCGCTCCCGGAGTGAAGCGCTAAAAGGGTGCTAATTTAAAACTATAAATTATAAGCGTGGTAAATAACAGTGAACAAATAAAGAAGAGTTGATGTTCGCCCGTAGAACTACTATTTAGATGAGAATAAGGGCAAGTGGACTCGAGATTGAGTCGAAGCACATGAACATAACTATAGGGCGAGTACGCTCTGGAAACTGAAACAGGAGCAAATCGAAACATAGTAATAATAATAATAATAATCTAATAATCTATAATTCTACATACCAACGCAGGAGGTTTATGTTGCCGCACTCTTGAAAGGGCACAGGAGAGACGGAGCTAAACCTGCTAGTAGCGCTCCCGGCTGTTAGACAGGCGGCGCCGAGACGCAGACCGGAGTCGACGGCGTGGCTCATTGTTATGCAAGCGGGTCAATCGCTGCAAAAAGGATCGCCCAGCCTTCTTGATGACTGCCATATCATTCTTGGAACCCAGCAGCATCTCTTCAGCCTCTGCCAATTCATAGGAGATTGCAGCGAACTCAACCTCGTCAGGCGTCTCAACGTAGGCCGACGGATTCACAGGCGCGTTGTCATTCAGGCCCATATTGCGGCGGTTGTCCCTAATACGGAGAAAAAGATTGAGATGCTTGGCACGCAATTCGTCGACGGTATTCATCTGCTGCTTGACTCGAGACCTTGGCACCCTTAAGCACTGCAGTCAATTCAGCGATATTCTGGCCCCGAGAGATTAGCTCTACAAGAACAGGGTTAACGATGAGCTCTGGTTTCATGGCCTCCGGCCGAGGGAGCGTAGCTGGAATCGCTATCAGGGGAGCCGGTGGTGAAGCTGTCAGAAGACGACATGGTGATAGAATACTGGGCTATTGGGAGCCTTAAATAGCCAACTAGCATTATGGTTTTCTTGCCGTGATCTGAAAGGGACTCTCGGGGCTACCGCTTCTGGCTCACCGATTATGGGTCACAGGATGAATCGATGAATCGGGACGCCCGCCGATTATGGGCCACACGGCACACTTATAATCAATCAACCGAGAAAATACGTCCACTTTTAGGCCCCTGATGGAAACACCGTAGTTAACATGCATAAATCCGCCAACAAGACCTATCTTTATGCTCCCGCTGCCGATGGTAGCATGGTGCACATAGGATTCGGGAAAACTCCAGTCGCGCAATCCTCCAAAGACTGCTATTCTGGAGCATGTTGACCTGCGCGAGGATACCTATACTGAGGATCTGCTCGAAGCAATGACTCTTTTGCGTGATATCTGCCACCCGAACATTGTACGCCTGTACGAGAGCTATTTGCCGAATGACTACCATCTTTGGGTCATGACTGAGGCTTTAAAGGGTATAACTATATTTGGACTTCAAAGTTATTATCGCGTCGGCGAGGCTGCGATTGCGAGCATCTGCAAAGGCACATGCGTGGCTCTGCAGTATCTGCACTCGAAGTCAATTGTATACAGATCAATTGAGCGTTGTGGTGTCGCTGTGACTACTGATGGCGAAGTCAAGCTCGTCATGCTCACCGAGTGCGCAAGACTACCTGAGCCTGAGGGAAAGCTTTACCCACTCTGTGGGTTTATACCATGCGTACCACCAGAAATGGCTTCTGACGAAGGTTACGACACTAAAGCCGATATCTGGGCACTAGGAATCACCCTTCTGGAGATGGTCTCGCCTGATCACGCTCACTTTGATGCTAAAGATCTCCAAGTTTACTGTGACTATAAGGAGAATGGGCCACCCAGACTCAGACGCTCAAAAGCCAGCCGTGCGTTGAGGGACTTTGTATCACGATGTCTATGCGTCGATCCTGAGCAGCGTCCTTCTGCAGCAGAGCTGCTCGAGCATGAATTCATGAAGAAAGCCTGTACTGTGAAGGACTTGGCTTTGCTACCATCGAACGCTGTTAAGTGCCGAGAGAAGTTCTTCGGTTATGGGATGGCGAAGGAGTTCATTGGTGTTTGAGTGCCGCTCCTTCATGGAACGAGGGCGTCGAGCTCGCCAAAAAGAGCATTTCCAGCGGCAGTGTCAAAACAGCTATCGAAACCTCCAATGCTGCTTCAAAGTCCCCATAGTTTCTCTTCCCTGGACTAATAGATCTCTTAAGTTCATATTGATTTCCAGCCAATTCGTATTCACATTATTAGTTCAATGCACCTCAGACTCTCCACTTGTCCAAAACTTAACTCCAGAAAGCGGATTGGACTCTCGATTAACTTTTGGAGATCGGAATATCAAACGTATCGGCGAGAATCCTCTGTTTCTGATTGGCCCCGCGGAACCTAAATTCCCCTTGATCGGCGAATCGCGTCATTTCAAGGGTTAGCGATTGGCTGCAGCGTCGCAATCGCATTACAACGATGATCCCTGCATGGCTGTCCGGGGTACCTAGCCCTTATTGCGAGTCGGGCCCGACCAATGACCTGCATGCATGACAATGCAAAACCTGGGGAACCTGTGGAGCCTACTTGTCAATAAACGCTGCTTGAAATTGGGAAGGCGCCACTTCTACAGACTAAAAAAAGCAACTTTTCGAACCGCAAATTGAGCCTTTCGAAAGGAGGTTCGCCCGGCGTTGGCGAGAAGATTGGCGACCGCTGCTGTAAGCCATACCACGCATACGTCATAATTAGGTCGCCGGTTATAGGCGGGCGCACGGTTCGCCCCTGACGATTCGATATCAGCTTACAATTTCCATTTGGCTTTTTCGATCTATAGGTTACTCAAGTAGTTATAGATTCAAGATTAGATTAAACCCCACGGGGAAATACCCCTGGCATCTGGGCGGCCGGCCCAGACCGCAATCGTCGCCCGGGACTGCATATGGAAATAGTCACCGATGCATGAGAAGACATCGAGGCTTAGGGCAGGAGTGCATTGACAAACGCAAGCGGCTTGCGCTCCCCGCGCCAGAATTTTTTTAGTGGACAGGATCCAAGACATGGCCATACCAACCTGGATATTGGGCATATGAGGAAATTTTCCCCGTGATGGATTAACCCGCCGCGTCAATTGCGTATGCGGAATGGCCTCATGGTAATGCGAGATCGGTTCTGCGGGGACGCATCTTGGCAAACCTCATGCATGATTATGTACCCCACAAATCCCCAACAGTCTGGACCAAAAGGGTTTAAATACCGGCCATTGGCCCACCTAATCAGCGTTTTTACCAAGTTCCACAATGAACAAACTCACAGATGTTGTTACTGTGCCCGCACAAAAAAACAGTTTGCCAACCACCAACCAAGGCCAGGTGACGTCGTTGGATGAATACAAGCGTCTTTACGACCAAAGTATCAACGACCCCGAGAAGTTCTACGGCGATATGGCCACTAGTCTCTTGGACTGGGCCAAGCCCTTCACCAAGGTCGTTTCCGACGTCAACAACTTCGCCGACCCGCCTACTTGGTTCGTCAATGGCAAGATCAACGCCTGCTACAATGCCGTGGACCGTCACGCCCACGCCGACCCCAATCGCGTCGCCTTGATTTACGAGGCCGACGAGCCTGGCCAGGGCTACAAGGTCACTTATGGCGAATTGCTTACTCGGGTCTGCCAGACCGCCCTGCTACTGGAGAGCATGGGCGTCAAGAAGGGCGACATCGTCACCGTCTACTTGCCGACCATTCCCGAAACCATCTACATTCTGCTGGCCATCATCCGCATCGGTGCTGTGCACTCGGTTGTGTTTGCAGGCTTCTCGCCGTCGTCGCTGGCAGACCGCATCAAGGACGCCAATTCCACCATCGTCATCACCGCCGACCAGGCCACCCGTGCCGGCAAGATTGTCGAGACCAAGAAGCTCTTGGACGAGGCGCTGCAGAGCTGCCCCGACGTCAACCGCGTGCTTGTGGTCGAGCGCACCGGCAAGGGCGACATTGTCGAGGGCCGCGACGTCAAGTACAAGCAGGAGGTTGTCAAGTTCGGCAACTACGTTGCCCCCGTCAACGTCGATGCCGAGCACCCGCTGTTTTTGCTCTACACCTCGGGCTCGACCGGCAAGCCCAAGGGCCTGCAGCAGTCCACCGGCGGCTACTTGTTTGGCACTATTCTCTGCAACAAGCACGTGTTTGGCGTGTCGCCTGGCGATGTGTTCTTCACTGCCGCCGACGTGGGTTGGGTCACCGGCCACTCGCATCTGCTGTACGGCCCGCTGCTGAATGGCGTTACCACCGTTGTTTACGAGTCGACGCCTATTTACCCCAGCCACACGCGGTTGTGGGACATTGTGGACGAGCACAAGGTCACGCAGCTGTACCTGGCGCCAACGGCCATCCGCCTGCTGCGCAAGTACGGCCATGGCGACATTGAAAAGTACGACCTGTCCAGTCTGAGAGTGTTGGGCTCGGTTGGCGAGCCCATTGCCCGCGACGTGTGGCAGTGGTACTTTGACTACGTGGGCCGCAAGCGCTGCTCCATCTGCGACACTTACTGGCTCACCGAGAGTGCCATGATTCTGCTCACCAGCATCCATGGTCTCACCGACATGAAGCCTGGTTCTGCGGGCGTGCCGTTCTTTGGTATCAAGCCGGTCATTCTTACTCCCGACGGCAAGGAGATCACCGAGCGCCCTGCCGAGGGTATTCTTGCCATCAAGGGCGCGTGGCCGTCGCTGGCCCGCACTGTGCGCAACGACCACGCCCGCTTCCGCGAGACGTACCTCAAGCCATTCCCCGGCTACTTTTTCACGGGCGACGGCGCTGCCATCGACAAGGACGGCTATGTGTTTATTGGCGGCCGCGTCGACGACGTGGTGAACGTCAGTGGCCATCGTCTGTCGACGGCCGAGATCGAAGGCGCGCTTTTGCAAGGCCGTGCCGAGGGCCATGGCGTGGTGGCCGAGTCTGCGGTTGTTGGTGTTGAGGACGAGGTGACTGGCCAGGCTCTGATTGCGTTTATCGTGCTGGAGAGCTGGGTTGCCAAGTCCAAGAAGATCGACAACGAGACGGTTGTCAAGGAGGCCATTGCCATTGTCCGCAAGAGCATTGGTCCTTTTGCGGCGCCGAAAAAGATCTTTGTGGTGTCTGATCTGCCAAAGACCCGCTCGGGCAAGATCATGCGCCGCGTGCTGCGCAAGATCGTTGCCGGCGAGCAGGACCAGCTTAACGACCTCTCGACCCTCAACAATCCGGCCATCATCGACGAGCTGGTCAAGGCCGTCAAGAAACAGAGCCCGGAAAACGACAAGCGCGCAAAGCTCTAGGCCACATACACTCTACTCAGTTATTTTATCTATATTATCTTCTGTTCTCGTTCGAACCGTCATGCTTGAATTGTATCAAGTATTTAGCTCAATAGATGCTGCGTTTGTCCACGCAGCCCGAGCCGAAGGCGGATGTATACTAGATACTACCGGCGAGCTTTAGCCGACGAAAAGGGAGAAAAGAAGAGCACTAGAAGTTTTCAGTGGAGTTTATTGTAAGGTGATAACCCACGGCGGATCAGGGAGATCATTTCAGCATCATATCAAGCGTCTCAGAAGCGTCTGAAAACTTGTCTCAGAAACTGTCTCATCGGTGCATATTAATTTTCGATGCAGCAAACTTTGTTTTGTGGTTGCTCGATCGGCTTTCCAAGCTGCCAAGCACTCTTCCTTGACGCAATCTCTGGATCATTGACGTGTCTAACTGATAATTCCACTGCAATCCTGCTCCATCTCCCTCTCAAAAGCGCATCTCTGCAGCACATGCTCGTTTCCATAAATAGAAGATCTCGTGCGGGGCAGAGGTATGGCAAACCTTCAGTGTGTGGAGAAACCTTATTTTTAAAGATATAAACTGTGCCTGAACATGCCCTCTACAATGAACTTTCTTTCGTTGAGTCCTCTCTTGCTCTCGTTTGCGTCCGCAGCCCAGGTCCACCGCCGCGGCGAGCCCACCATTGCGTTGTTGGGAACACTGCATGCCACAAAGCCTGCACCAATTGTTCTCAATGGCTTCAGTAACACTTTCCCACCGGCTGCCACCAATGCTACTGAACCTACGGCGGTAACCGGAAACCAAACCGTGCCTATTCTTGTCACCTCGGTCTACACTCTTCCTGGCGAAGTTCAGCCCGTCGTGCAAGTTAATGCGGCCAATGGCCACTTTGTCGGTTTTAGTATGGCCGCTCTTGGAGTTTTAGTTATGTTGATTTAGTCTCTAGTACTTTTCTGCGGGTCAAATTGTAGCTACTTTCTTCTTCAGAGCGGGTAGAGCCGCGCTTAAGCTCACATGCTTTTAGATGGTGCTGCTCACAAAGTGTTTTGCGGCCAATTCCCCGTACCCCTGGGCCGCCTGATGGCGGAGGTATGTGACACTATGCTCCCCACCGTTGGCAGAGCTTTCGCTAAAGCTTCGTGAAGTTCAGTCCAGCCCAGTTGATGCTGCCAAACAGGCTTTTCAAAGCTGATGCCCTCGGCTTATGTATAATAAATAGAGTCTACTTTATGGATTGAGCTGATGCCTGGCTAGAGGCAGGTTCAGACTCTGGCTCTCCATTTTCTGGCTCTAGAGAATCGATAGTTTCCAACAGAGAAAACTCTTTATGCGCCACAAGAACCGAATTGGCTCTACTCAGTGAAATATACTGTGTAGGCTCTTTTGCATCTTCCCACTCTTGGCTATAGATATCGGTCCTTCCCTCGGGCTCAGGCACTGTCCAAGGAGCCAGCAACACCATTTCACGAACCCGCAGAGCCTCGTACTTGATATCGATTTCCCGGGCCAAATTTGGTGCTGGTAATACCATACTACGGGCTTTAACTTCATGATAGCCTCGCTTTTTGTAGAACCGGATATGCCCCCAGATCTCCACGAACCTGCCATCGATGTTCCTGCAGTCCCGTCGGTAAGGGTTTTCCTTGACCACCGATACCGTCGGCCCACTTCCGTCGTCCAATTGGAAAAATAAAAGAGTCGTTGATCCGAATTGAGCAATTGCCGGATCTCGCATGGTTCCAGCCATGTAAACAGAGTCAATTGGTCTGTTGGCGAAAAAATACGGGTCGGTGCCTGCGGGCGGAGCTTTATTTATACATTCACGATAGGTTTTCAATAAATGAAAATCCCGGCATGATAATGGCACCCATTTGCGGTATGTTTCTGACTTTTCAAGCTGCTGTAGCTGCCATGGATAAACTTCCATATGATGGTTAAGTAAGGTCCCTACCTTGGACCCAAGCATCAACAAAGGCATCCACAACACCACCATGTAAGCCCCAGCAAGAGTGTATAAATGAGACAAGTAAAATAATAGTAGAATGAAATAGGAACGAAAAAACCATAAATAAAAACTAAACTTCAATGTGGTGTCGTTTATTGTAATTGTTGGCGTACTCTGCAAACGGCACGAGTTGTTGGTGTTTGTCGAAACAGACCCAGCGGTGCACAAAGTAAGGCAATGCCCGTGTAGTCTGGTACTTCATAAACACAGTAGTGGGCACAGAGAATACACTGTCGAGCTCTTCCAAAGAAAGTTGCTTTGTCTCGGGGACCCAAAAGAAAATCCAGACCAGGGCGACCAGATTGAGACCAGCATAGAACCCAAATGCACCGGTGGTGGTAAATGCAGCACGCAGCCGGAAAAATGTCAATGATAGCACAGCCGCGAAAAAGTTGTTGACAGTAACCGCCCAGGCCATTCCTACCTCACGATGAGATAGAGGGAACACTTCGGCGGAGTACGCGAATGGCACAGGACCTTCACCAGGCGAGTAAAACACGGTGAACAGGTAAATAAACAGAGCCACCAGGCCAAGCTTGACTTTCTCATCCGTGGCAAGGTAACTCAGACCAGCTGCCAACAGCGTCCAGAACATTTGCGGGAATGTAAACAAGAGCAGAGACCGACGGCCAAAGGTGTCAATCGTGAAGATGGCGGGCCATGCAAATACAAACATCACCAAGCCGAAACCCCACGAAGCCCACAAGGATTTGGACTCGCTATGGGTAATTTCTTCAAAAATAGACGACGAGAAGAAAGCAATGATGTTGATACCGCACATTTGCTGGGCAATCATCACCACAAACGAGGCCAAAGTTGCCTGGCGCAGCCGGTTCTTGTAGAAGAGCTCCACAAACCGCTTGGCATAGCCGGTATCGCCGGCCATCTCCTCTTCGAGCTGGATTTGAGTGGTGATATAAAACACATCACGGGCAGCTTGTAACGGGTGCTTGCGGAGTCGCAGCAGCGACTGCCAAGCCTTTTGAATGTTGCCGCGACGAATATACCAACGGGGAGATTCGGGACACAAGTATACGAGAATCACCAAAGGAATGGCCGGGATCATGGCAGAGCCAAACTCGAGACGCCAGGCGATTTTGGGGATTCGGTACACTACCAGATTCGCGCTGTAACCTAAAAAGATACCGAAAGCAGTCCACATTTGCCAAGACATGACCAGGGCACCTCGGATTTCCGAGGGTGCATTCTCGGCTGCGAAAATAGGCGCCGTGACTTCTTTAAAACCCACACCAACGCCCAAAAGCAAACGGCAAATCAACAGTTCCCACCATGTTTGGCAGAATGCAGAGCCAATAGGCGCAATGATACAGAAAATACCGGCCACCATGATGGCACCTCGCCGGCCCACCCAATGGTTCAAAGGATCAGCCAGCCACACGGAGCAAGCGAATGCACCAATATAAGGGCCACTATTGATCAGACCCACCAGCCAGTTGTTCTTGTCGTAGTTGGGATCTGAAGCATCTGTGATGGGGATTCCGTACTCGACGGGGAATGAGAGGTTGGCACCATTGGCACCAGTCTGATCCCAGCCTTGTACACATGCACCGATAGAACACAAAATAACAGTCAAGTACATTGCAAGAGGATGCGACCACTTGTGGTGATGCTCATAGTCGAGAGCGTCGCGCTCATCAGACGTCAGCTCGGGAATGTTGTCGATGTTGTCTGGAGATTGAGCAACCAGTGCACCGCGCTGCACAAGGTCCACATCCAAGCCATATTCCTCGGCGAATCTTGCTGCTTGATTTAATAATGTTTTGCGGGGAATTCCTACGAGAGGATTGCTGAGACTGTCGGATGGGCGGGGTAGCGAGCCATCTTTGGCATTCTCAATGTGGTCGGCAGAGGGCTTGCCAGTATCTTCAACGTGGGATGGTTTTGTTTTCTCCGAGAGAGAAATAGAGCTAGGACTACTCATGGTAAGATGCAGCTGCCGAATGACAGCCTATTTTCGATTTAAATAAGAATATGGGTTGCTTTAGGGATAGGGCCGTTCTGTATGTGCGGCGTGCAGCGCGATGCGATCGCTTTGCCTAGCTACCACAACTTTATCTTGGCAGATGCAACCGGCCAAAAGGTGCAGCTTGCCAAGAAAAGCCCAACTCGTGAGCGGGTTTCTTGTAGAGAAATAAAAGCAAGAGGATCCTTGTCAGACGACCGATCCAGACGACCGATCCACCCCGGAAGCAATGCATATTCGTGCATGAGGCACAAAAACAAGCTATGGATATGTCGGTAAAGTTGGCCTATTTTCGGTTTATTTTGGCAGTTTTAGGATTTTGGAGTGCAAATATATGAATCGGCGGTATTTCAGTGGTATTTGGTGCTGGTTGTCTGGAGATATGGCTATTCTTGCCAGACAAATGCTTGCTATTTATTGTTAAGCATGCACCCCAGTGTGGAGAATCGGCAGGTACAGTGCACCAAGATCTAAGAGATCGCCGTTCCATACACAGTTCAACTATACAATGATAACCAATCCTACACCACACAGAGAACCATAAGCTGAACCATAGGCTGAACAAAAGCTAAACCATAAGCTGAAGCATATAACTGTACACAGATAACGACCACAGGGCCCGCCGTCAGGCGGAAAACCAAAGTGCTTTACCCCGGAGAGGTAAGAAAAGAAAATATTACCCCAAACAAGCACAAGCACAAGGTCCCCAGTAACCTCTTGGCTTTATTTTTATTTTTATTTTTATTTTTATTTATTCTCAATTTTTACGCGGGTTAGGGCTTAAGCTTATCTAAGCCACAACACCGCGACCGTAGCAACAATGCAGCCCCAAAAATAGCCCTCGAGCAGTCTCGCCTCCAAGGGAAAGGACACCACATAGACCCTGCCAGTGTCGCTAGACCGCGCAATGAACTCAACAGACAAACAAAACAAGAAATAGAAGAATAATTATATCTATTTAGCTTAGCTAGACTTGAACTTCATAGCCGGAGCTCCACCACCAGGCAAGTAGATGGGATGGGCTGTGATATATGAGTTCTCGGGAGTAGCAATACCGGCAAACGCGTTATACCAGGCAAGGACAGCAACAACCATGCCGACGCCACCGCCGGCCTTGGTGCAGCCATGGTTGCCGGCGAACTCGCCAATAGCCAATAGTAAGAAAGTAAGACCAAGCAAGAAGAACATGCCAAAGAACATAAGAGTAGACTTCATAGTGCAGACGGTCAGGCCCCAAGTGAAGATGCACCAACCCAGCAAAAAGAAGCCGAGACCATTCGCGAGCTGGTCCTCTTTGCCCTCATAGGCATCGAGAATACCGAACCAGGGAGTGAGAATAGCACCGTAAGCCAACCAAAACGCACCGTAGCTGCTCAGAGCAGTGGCAGCAAACGTGTTTTGGATGGCCATCTCCCACATACCGGCCAGCAGCTGGGTAAGACCGCCGTAAAAGAACGCAAGACCCACCACGACGTTGGGGACCTTGAGGCCCTGGCCATTAAAGTTAGCAATCGATAAAACAAACGTGGTCAACGCGAAACCACACAGCCCTAAAGGCGAGGGGTTGGCGAACTTGTGAACCGAGGGGGCGGCAATACCGGGATTAAGGGTACCACCGAAGGCAGCCATCACGTCGTCTTTGGCGACCTTGGTGCGGCCAATCGTGATGTAGTCGTCAGGGTGCTGGTGGAGCAGGCCAACCACCTTCTCGGGGTCGGAATGCACCAGGACATCGGCTTCAGGATCAGAAGAGTGGACGGGGTGAGACATCTGTGTGTGAAGAACAAAAAATTTGGGGTGAGGTGCTGACGCTTTAATAGGGAGTGTGCCCTAAAAGTGTTGGGGATACGTAATATGCATTATGCATGTTCCCCACTAGTGTACAGCATCGGATGCATTATGGGACCGAGCCGTCACGCCACAATACCACAATCAGATTTAAAAAGAAGAGCTTCAACAAAATTTTTCCGGTCTAGGGCATTTCTTCATTGATGTACTCTATCACCTATAACTATGCAGTGGGGATCTGGGAATGGATCAAATCTGCATTCACGATGCATGGACCGGCAATTCCCAGCCTCCCATTGGCCCTCGTCACGTGATGTACATGCACCCCGCATTGTGCTCTATATGCATGCGGGACCGGCAATGTCAGATTCACGCTGCGGGTGAGCCCTAACCAGCTGCAGCTTGCATCCTACTCGCGAGGTATACCCACATTGCTGCTTGGATCTCCATCACTCGCCGTATCTTGTTACATGGCGCCACCCGCCAAAAGCAGCCGTCTAGAGAGTTTTTCCGAAATGTAACATGACGTCAACAAGGCCGCTCCGAATTTCGGAGGTAGATCTGCACCCGAAGCACAGCGACGCAGGGTTTCTGAGGAGCCGAATTTCGGCCGATCCGCCTGCCAAGCTTGCCTCTGCGTCGGCCTCATCCAGCCCATCACACCACTGCTACCCCTCAAATAGTATCACCCCACAAAAATATATATTTATAGAATTTACAAAAATGGATTAGAAGGCGCAGGGCTTGCTCTGGGCGCTCCAGCCGACGCCCCAGCTCCAGAAGGAGGCATCTGGCCGTCTCTGTCTCTGGTAACGGTAGTGTCATAAGCACGGATGACCTTATCCACGCCCTCGTCGGCTTGGGAAAATGCAAAACCACGCTGCTTGCGCATGCGCTGCACCTGCCGCACCTTGCGAATGGCTTTTTGGAATTGGTCGATGCGGGGCTGGAAATCCTGGATGTTGTACTTTTGGATTTCTTGCACGTAATGATACGCCCGGGGACGGTACATGCGATTGTAGTATTTCCAGGCAATATCGCGGACAAGGCACATGCATGGAATCAGTAGGGTTGTGGCCCAGAAAACAACTGTGGGGTACAGCGCCGCCAGCACACCGCGATACTCGCGCGACACGTTGACGCGAGGGAACACGGTGGCATAAAAGGGGAAAAATAGCAGCCAAATCACCAATGAGCCGGGGATAGCAAATAATGTGAATGTGTTCCACATTGTAGTGACCAGCGCGGCTTTGCCGAGGGCAGTGGCTACACAGGCAGTAAACATGGCGGTTCCCCATGCCCAATGGTTTGCGACCAAGCCGTTTGGCATGGTGTTGCCGTACTTAAAGATGGCCGACGTGCAAAAGAAGATGATGATGGAGTGATAGATGCCATTGATGATCCACTGCCAGAACTGCGTCACGTTCAAGAACGCGCCGCGCTGGCCCAATTGATAGAGTTTCGGGTACCGTTCCAGCAGGCGGGCCGACACAAACTGGTCGAAGATGCCCAGGCAAAAGGGCGGCAACACCGTGCAGATAACATTGTAGAACGTGACGGTCCACGACTCGTAGATACTTTCGCCCGAAAAGCCGTTGAAAAACACGTACCAGAACTGCGTCAGGTACAGCGCGATGTTTTTGTAGAATGAGTAGAGAATCGCGCGACTTAGACGGTTGTAGCTCCACGCGCCATGCACCAGCAGCAGCTTCTTCAGGAACCGGAACTGGCCAATCGACACGTCCGCGCTGCGAGCAGCCTGCTGGCCCTCCATGCCGGCAATACCGACGCCCACGTGCGCGGCTTGGATCATCGACACGTCGTTGGCGCCGTCGCCAATGGCCAGCAGCAGCGACTTGAGGTTGCGTTTGACCAGCTTGACCACCATGGCCTTTTGCAGCGGCGACACGCGGCAGCAGATGACGGCCTTGCACTTGACGGCGAGATCCAGAAAGTCCTTTTCGAGCTCGGGCGTGAGCGCAAAGCCCAGCGAGTGGCCGTCGATGACCAGCGCCAGCGTGTCAAAGTCCGCGGCGCCCGCCTGGCTCGACTCGATCGCGTCGAGCTTGCGCCGCAGGTTGCCGGCAACCTCATCAGCAGTGTTTTCATTCACAATCAGCAGGTTCATGTCCTCGGAAAGCAGCTTGCAACTCATGCCGATATTGATGGCCGTTTCCTGCCGGTCGCCCGTAAGCACCCAGATCTTGATGCCCGCGTCCTGCAGCGTGTGGATGGTCTCGGGCACGCCCTCTTGAAGCTTGTCTTCAATGGCAGTCGCGCCCAGCAGCTCGAGATCGCGCTCAATGAGCTCCGCAACTGCGTCCAGCTTCGAGCTGCGGTCGTCGAGGCTCGTGGCCGCCGCGTCGTACTGCTTGGACCACGCCACATACTCGCTTTCCGGGATCTCGCGCGACGCCAGGCACAGCGTGCGCAGACCCTCGGACGCAAACTCCTCCAAAGTCTCGAGCGTCTCGACGACGAAATCGCCCTGCGGGTTGGCCAGCCGCTCGAGAATCACCGTATCGGCGCCTTTGCAAAACAGCCGGATCTTGCCGTCTTTTCCGCGCACAATCGTGCTCATGCGTTTGCGCGTCGAGTTGAACTCGCACACATTCAGCAGCTCCAGCTCTAGCTCCTTGCCGTGCACCTCGATGCAGATCGACCGCGGGCGGCGGACGGTGAAAACAAAGCCTTGCGCGGCCGCACCCTCGACCAGCGCGCCCTCGTCGGGCGACGACGCCTGGTACTTGACGGTCCCGTCCTCGGTGACCTCGGGAATCACAGTGTGGCACGCCGCCAGCAGCGTGAAAAACTGGTTGATTTTGTCGCCCATTTCCGGCGAGTCCATGTCGCGCTGCAGCTGCTCCAGATCGTGGTACGCCGCGCCCTCCTCGGAGATCGCCATGCGCTTGTCTTCGGGAATATCAGAGCTGTAGATGCGGCCCATGATCGCACACGCCTTGAACTCCATGATGTTCCGGGTCAACGTGCCGGTCTTGTCGCTGAAAATATACTGAATCTGGCCCAGCTCCTCAACCAAACTGGATGTCCGGCACACGGCGGGCGTATCGGTCTCGGCATAGTACATGTCGATGTCGTTGGAAATTAGCATTCCCTGGTAGAACTTGATGACCTCGACAGTGACAAACAGCGAGATCGGCACTAGATTCGAAAACAGAATCCAGTACGTCAACAAGTCCGAGAAAAACGTGCCCACGATCGACGCCTCGCGCAGCTGCAGGTACCACATGGTGTCGCGCCATTGGTTGATTTTGACGACGTTGCCCAAACTCGACAGCACGGCCATCACAATCAGAATCAGAAACAGGAAAATAATCTGCAGGTTGATCATGTGCTCGACAGCGGTGCGTTTGATGGGCGTCGCCGTGGCGTTGCGCATCAGCTTTGTTTCGTGGCCGGTGAAGACAATGACGCCGTAAATCCACGGCGTGTTGCGCAGCGACGTGCCGCGCAGCAGCATCTGGTCGGGCGACAACGGGATTTTCTCGCCGTTCATCTCCAGCGTGCCTTCATACGTATAAAGACTCGAATTGGGCTGCTCGCTGACGATCTTGCCCCGCAGTCCGGACAGCGCATAGGGTGTCGTCAAGTCGGCGGTCTCGGGCGCAGACTGCTTGATCTTCAGGTTAGTTTCGCCGTCCAAGTTAGACGTCTCAATATAGCACAGTCCCTCGGGCTCGCTGCTCGACAGCAGCACCAAATCGGCCGGAATCGCATGCTCGTTCTCGACCTTGACGATGTCGCCTACTTGGAGCTGCACCCATTTCTTGGGCACAAACTCACGCGTCTCGGGATTCAGCACCTGCGAGCGCGAGTAATTGAGCTCGCGGTCCGCCTTGGCCCGCTTAAAGTCCTCGACAAGCTCTTTGATAGCCGACACAAGCAGAACCACGCCCAGCGTAAGGATAGTAGTGAACCGGTTGGTCGGCGACACGTTCGGCACCTGCTGGATCAACGCCGTGCACAAAAAGAACAGGTTGGCGTACTTGGAGAACTGCTCAAACAGGAATTTCGGGATAAACGTGGCGATGTTGTACTTTGTGGTCGAGATGTGGTTGCCGCGGAACCGTTCGTGCTTGACCGGGTCATTGATCTCCACGATCCGCGGACCCTGCGGGCCCTTTGACTCGGGCTTGCGCAGCAGCCGACGCCACATCCGTCGGATATCAAAGTCGCGGCTGCCCTGCTGGTCTGCCCGCTCGGATTGGGCTCCGGGCGTAGGTCCCGCCATCGTCGTGTACGACGGAGCAAACGGGTTCATCCGGTCAATCAACCGCGGCGGATTCGCCTCGACGTCGCGCGGCCGCATCAGGTGGCCGTCAGGATCCAGCTCGTCCAGCTCATGCAGCAGATCGTCGTCGTCCTGCTGGTGCTGCTGGTGCCGCTCGTTGGGCGTGATAAATGGGTCGTCAAATATACTGTCGCGTTGCTTGCTCCTTGATTCCGCCTCAGTCGGCGGTCTCTGGGTGCCGGGGCCGTGGTCCTCGGGCAGGTCAATGAGCCAGCCGTCGGTCCCCATATTATGTGATTGTGTGAGATCTGGGAGCCGTCGTTTCTCGTGTCATGAGCCACGCTCTACCTTCTTTGCAACTCTTTTCCGTTGTTTTTACATATTTTATTTTATTTTTTTTTTAATAACTCTCCGAGCTAAAGCTCGTCGGTTTTCCGCCTTATGGCGGTAGACTACACTGGGTGAGACCACCCGGCTTTATGCCCGGTACGTGATCATGATTATTACGAGCGGATATATATGAAACAAAAGCTTTCTACAATATTATGATCAGCACCAACACAATAAGCAGCAGGTAGATATAACGACGTAATTCTCGGTTAATTGAGCACACAAGAGGCATTATCTTCGAGAGCACAACAATCAACCTGAGATTACCGCCATACGGTACAAAGACAGTCATAACGAGTGAAATAAATGCCAAACAGTCTACCGCCGTAAGGAGGAAAACCGACGAGCTTTAGCTCAGAGAGTTAAAAAAAAAAAAGAAAAAACCACACTACCGCCGTTAAGCAGAGAATAAGTTAATAAAATACACTACCGTAGGAAACTGGGAATAAAGATAATAAATAAGTGATTATTCATTACGTAATTAATCACTCCAAAAATTGGTACCTCTTACATAATCCCCGTTACCAAGCACCAGGGCTCGTAGGGCTCAGGGCTCGCAGTCACACTCAGCCTAGTGGAAACCACTCGCCTCCCCCGTCGGGCTGTTTTCCATACAACAATGGCTCGTCGTACAAAGAAGGTTGGAATCTCGGGTCGCTACGGTGTCCGTTACGGTTCGTCGCTGCGTCGTCAGTGCCGTAAGATGGAGCAGACCGCCCACGCTCGCTACACCTCGCCCTTCAGCGGCAAGGAGACCGTCCGTCGCCAGGCTACCGGCATCTGGTACTGCAGCTCTTCCAAGAAGACCATCGCTGGCGGTGCTTACGCCCTGAGCACCCCCGCTGCCACCACCGTCCGCTCGACCATCCGTCGTCTGCGTGAGATGGCTGAGGCCTAAATGCGTGTAACGCTGGATTTTCCTTGTTAAGGCTAGGGCCCTCGTAATGGTCGTGCATAGAGCATCCACGATGCCAATCGACTACTGAGGGCAGCAGCTACTATTATGCAATATACGGTTACGTAGCAAAAATGACTTACAGTCTTTATATCAATGCTGAGCTCTGACCAGCTCTGAGCAGTTCAGGTTAGTTGAAAAACTGGACAAGAGGCTCCAGCAGATTTAGCAATTTAGACAGTAGCAGACTGCAGCAAAGAAGACCACAGAGAAAGCAGGGTGCCTAGCAGACCTCACATTCAGATGTTCTGAGCGAACGGCACCAATGTGCCTCTTGGTGCAGCGACAGCGTATCCGCATAGTTTGTTTCATCACATGCAAGCATTGCTTACCATGCAGGCATGAAACAGTTTGTTATGAAGTGCCCTGAAAACTTGTGCACATCACTGCAATCACTGAAAAATCATTGCAATTGTTGGGAAAATGGTGCAATTAGTTTGTTTTAGTCTACAAGCGGTATACTGCCGCGCTATCTAACCCGTACGCTGCTGAGTGCGGAGTACATAGTAAAATAAGAAACCAAGCTTCTCCTCTAGTTTCTTTTGATGATTCTGCGACCTAGAAGTGGAATCAACAGAAATTAAGTCGAAGAGTTTAAGAGAACAAGGCTCCGCAGAATCATACGGGCAAGTCACGTGAGCATCACCCTGCCTCGACGTCCAGGTTCCTTCATTTCGAGGAGCATAGTATGGGATTAAAATAAATGTTTCTTGATCTTTAATCTGCATCAATACCGATAATTTTTATTCAGTTTCTCACAGTAACTGCAATTGGCCGTTTGCCGCGCCGCCAGCTCAGAACAAATTTCCATCAACTACTCTAAACTCGCAGACATCAAAGAGCTTTAGTTCGGAGAGTTATGAAAAAGAAATACAGAGGCAAGTGTTTTCGGGGGATTCCCCCGCACCCCCTGGGCCGCCGAAGGCGGGTGTTTATACTACCGACAAGATTCTGCCGTCTTATGGCTGAAAACCAACGATTAGCTCGGAGACTTGAAGAGAAAAAAGACAATTTCAATATACTACATTATTTATGTTTTGTTTATCCCAGACGTAAATGGAAATATATACACTGCACGACTCTGTGCTGACATGGATCCGGCCCAGCAGATCCTGGACCAGCTGTTGAAGCAGCAGTGCAGCCAGGCATTGCTGCCGGCGTTGATGAATGAGAAAAAGGCTCGAGAAGAGTATGGCAAGGCTGGCCATCACATGCCGGTAAAAGGGAACCTCACCGAGCGGTCGGTAGTATGCACGGTTGCTAAGCGAGATATTTATGGCAGCGAGAAAAACAGTGACATTCGCTACTTTGAATGCACAATGTGCAGTCGCAAGATTGCCGGCACACGATTTGCAGCGCATGTAGCTCGCTGTTACGGCAAGGGCCGGCGGTGATATGATTCAAAAGCATCTATTTATTAGGCTCAAGTAGAGGGAAGCCTCAGCAAGGAACTCAATTGCATAGTATCTATAGCTATTTCGGAAGCAGCTCGGAAGAGGTTACAACAGCTAGAAGCGGTGATTTAGGCAGTCATTCAGGTTAGTCCTTGTTAGGCAAAACAGTGCTGAGGAAATCCAGGACCTCGTTCAAGCCTTCAGGAGAAACCGAGTGTGCGAGACCGTCGTATTCATGCCACTGCACATTCGTGAAGCCGAATTTCGCCTTGAGAATATCGCGAGAGGTCTGGCCAGATTTGACGGGCACAACCTCGTCCTGCAGACCGTGCAGCATCAGAATAGGAGTGTTGATATTGGCCTTTGTCTCGCGCTCCAGCAGAGCCTTGATGACGGGAATAAAGCCGGAAATGGCAATAAAGCCTGCCAGAGTCTTGTCGAGAGTGGCAGCCGTGCCAATGGTCAATGCACTGCCCTGGCTGAAGCCGCCAACAACAATACGATCCGCAGGAATGCCCTTCTCGATCTCGGCATCCACCAGCTGCTTCACAACCGCCAATGACTTGAGAGTGCCTTCAATATCCTGGCTCGCACCGGGCCCAAACGAGCTCACATCGAACCACGCAGGAGCCGACTGGCCAAACGCAGTGATAGGACGAACGGGAGCACTGGGAAGGATGAAATTGATGTGCTGCAGGCTGGCCCTGCGGTAGACCTCCGTCGGAAGAAACGACCAGCCATCGCCAGAGTCACCCAGACCATGCAAAAAGATCACCGAAGCTGTCGCTTTCTTAGGAGCAGCTACCCGAATAACATTAATTGAACGCAGCGACATGATGACAAAATGTGGGGTCGGATGTCGTCAGATCAGCCCTAGGTGTCCAGCATTTCTAATAGCATTTCCAATGGAAGCAAGAAGAACTCTTTTATTTATCTTTAATTAGTGCAATTGATTGCTTTTGGCTTTGATGGCTTGGATATTGTAAGCGTGGCAGTGCAAAAGAACTTTCGCTTGGCAATTCTGCTGGTAATACAATTATCGGCCAAGGTCTAGATAGGAGATTTAACATGATCAGTGTTCAGCATGGGGGATAGTACTCCCTGAGCTGCCTTACGATGGATATGTGCTTTAGAGAGAAGGAGGAGCTCTTTTTATCGATCATATAGCCGCTACCGGAGAGTTGTGAAAAAATATAAATACCGACTTAAGCCTCGACTATAAGGTGGATTTAGATCAGATATTCAAAAAGCGCAGCGCAAAGAATTTTCGGGGAACTCCTCCGCACCCCCTGGGGCGCCTAAAGGCGGATATGAGCTCTTGAGGTAAGAATAAATACTGAGCTTAATCTACTACAGAGGACGTATATCAATTATTCTGAGCCCGGAGAGTCGTAGAACAACATCAACCTAACTCCTTGAGGCGGAAAAAACCGACAAGCTTTAGCCCCGAGAGTCCAAAAAAAAGAACAACATTCCAAAGCAAAACTAGGTAAGAAACCGAGCTTAAGCTAAGTTTGCTATATAAAATAAAAGGTAGATAAAGCTGCCAACTAGTTAGCTGCTTGTTTTGGTTCCCGGGCGGTGTTGATGCACCTCAGTGGAGCCGTTGAGTACCTGCGGGCTCCAACAAACAAGATAAGCGCAAAATCTAGGTAGATCCCCAAAGAGATCACACCATACCGGGACTGACGTCACTTGAGGTATGGTTGGGGGTCATGCAGGGGTATCCAACAAGAAAAAAGCATGTCTAAGTCTGTCTCAGATGAGTCTTTTGCAAAACACCAAAAAACACAAACTTTGAGAGAAACAGACTAATCGAAAATGTCCACCGTTTTTCAGAACGAAAATCCATCCTATAGCTATTCCTGCCGATCGTGCCGTAGTCTCCCGGGCACTTATCTACTTACATGTATCTGAAACATACGGAGGCCTCGGCGGGGCAGGCCCACAAACAAGGCCAGAGGTGCATGGCCAATTCTTGGTGCGGCCGTGAGACCGACTGGAATTACGGTTGGAACGAGACGCTTTGGCTCCCAAAATATCTACTGCAACCATGTCAATTCGATAATAGTGGGGCTAGCTGCGCGGGGATCTGCCCGAGACATGCACTATCCCGATCAGGAAGTGACATGATCGGATCGGGAAGTTGTAAAACCAGGCTATGCAGGTATCCGGAGGGTGAGCATTCCGGGGCTCAAAACAGGCAGGGTTGCCAAACAAATAGGGACCATTATCATATAACCGTCAAATGGATGGGATATCCAATAGTGGGGACCCATTCAACGAGGTATGTTTGTATCATGCGCTGGAATGCGGTTTTCGAGATCGTGCATGCCACTTGCAGGTTGCATATGTCGCCTAGCCGCAAATCCGTGTGGGACCAAGGTTATTGTGGATTGAAAGCACGACAACCGGCAGGCATATGGAATTATATATGGATAGAGGTATAAATATATTTGGTTTCCGGGGCCATAGTGGCAATAACTACGCCCCATCGCCGTTTGAACCGCAGGAACCGTGCATGGGGGTATGTTCCCTATCCCTGACGACAATATCCTAGTGCAGGTATGCAAGTGCCCTGTTACATATAAAGTACGGCTGTAAGCCCCACCCAGCGCACACCCACAAGCTTAACTACACCTAGGCAACGGACCCTACCCCCTCCGAAGCCTCAACGCCCGAGCATACCTAGCATAACGGGAACCTCAAATTTGCATTCGCTTTGAATCGGGATCCCTTGTTTCGAGACGGCCAAAAACGATTCTATCCGAGAGCCTAGCTATTGCTATTCAACTACAGCCTCAGGATTCATCAACCCCGTCAACCGCGATCGGAGTGCATTTCTTCTTTCGTATACACTCCTTCGGACCCACCCACTCTCGTACCCACGCGCACCCTCACACCCACCCCCAAAAAACGCTCCTGAAGCTCCAAAATTCTCTGCATGAGTCGAGCCCCACTATCACCTCCCGAACACTGCCCTAACCCACGCAAGAGCCGCCGCAGCACCTGTGAGGAGGGGGTCCCCCTGCTGACCGCCCCGGCTGGGGTTGCCCCAACAACGGTCGGGACCAAAACAAATCAGCCATTTCGCGGGCCCTCTCAGCCGCACCGCCAGCGGTCCTCCTTACTTCGCCGACGCCGTGCGTTCCCGATATTTATTGATTCCAACCGCGAAACAAACCATTTTGTGTCGTTTGACGAGTCGCCGCTGCAGTTTTCAAATATGGTCCATCCAGCCGCACTGGCCGCGTCGCCTCCACTTTTGTCGCCTGACTCAGATCCCAGCTGCCTTGTGCTTGCCGCGACCGTGCCGGATTCTGCTGCCAAAGTGACCGCCTCGTGCGCATATTCTACAACCGTGAGAGCCGACTCAGCATCTCCTAGTCCCTGCACCAGTCCGTCGGCCGCGTCGCCGGCGGCGGGCTCGGCATTGGGCGGCAAAAAGAGCCTGTCTGCGTTCGCGGACCTCGACGCGTCGCCCTCCGCGCGACGCTCGCGTGCTCGTGCCGCTATGGCCTTTCCCGCCGCGTCGACTGCCGATTTGGACGGTTCCGCGCGGCCCTTACGCCGCTCCATGGGTCTCTTCAACCTCGAAGCCGTCTCCATGACCTCAGGCCCCACCCCGGACTCAACTCTTTCTCCTACCGCATCCATGGCTACGCCACTCTCTGCAGGCAATGCAAACGACTTTATGAGCCCTGCCAATGTGGGCATCAAAAGACCGCATCCCTTTGGACCCCGCCCGGACGCTGCTAAGCCTCGCTACACGCACAGCTCCGTGGGCGTTGGTTCTCTGGGCGTGCGGGCGACATCGGCGCCTCTTCGCGGTGGCGTTGTATGCTCGCCTTCCGGGGGCCGCGGCCCTAATGCTCTTTCCAGCCTCAACGGCGTGAATGGCCCCAACGGCCCGAACGGTGCAGCGGGCCTTGACGGAGCCAGCCGCCGCAGCTCGTCTTCGGATCCTTTTGACACGTTTTTGAGTCGCTGCGCGACGTCGCCCGCTAAATCAAAACCACAAATACCAGAATCATGGTACAACGGCGCCAAGCCGCTGCAGACGGCCTTCATGAGCACCGGGCTTCTTTCCAAACGCAACGCGCGCGTGCAATCTACTGCCCCGCCGGAAACGCCCTGCAAAAAACTGCCGGCCAACACGTCGCTGGGCGGAACCTCGTTTAGAGGCAGCCGGTCGGTGGGCGCGGGTCTTTTCGACCCGCACATGTCGCTGTTTTCCTCGGCGGGAAGCGGTGGCGACGCGCTCACGCCGCGCAACGCGCACTCGGAGACGTCCATTCTGCGTGCCGGCCGCGCCCCGCCGCCTGTTTTGGCCGGCATGGGGGTCTCTGACCAGCAGCACACGGCTCCAAGCGCGCCCACAAGCTTTTTGAACCGCACCAGCCGCAAGAGCAGTGTGGTGGACATGACGACGCCCACATCGTCGGGCGCGTCGTCGCTGCATCACTCGATCCGCAGCTTCTCGCTGGGCTCCAACTCGCCCGGCACGCCGACGCGCGTCGAGCCCGCGTTCACCAGCACGCCTGCGCCCGCCAGCCGCATGGCCAGCGACGCCAGCACCGTCACGCCCAGCACGGCCCGGGTGCGCCGCCACGGCAGCCTCTTGCCGGCCGTCAATAGCGAAAACGAGCTGTCGGACTACAACGACGACATGATGGACGAGGACGACGACCTGAGCGGGCGGCTGGCCGTTCGCCTGGCCGCCAAGCTCGCCGAGCCGCTCGACACGCTCGACACGCTCGACCAACTCGACCACAGCATGACGTCCAGCGAAATGGGCTCGCCGCACACGCCCGACGCCAGCCAGCACAGCGACGACGAGAACATGCATCTGGTGGGCTCCTCGTCCATGGACTCGTCGGGCGAGCCTACGGGCGCACAGGCGCGCATCCCCCACGCTCGCCTGGGCCGCCACAATCTCGCGCGCCAGCTGACCATCAACGTCGACCGCAGCAAGGCCGTCCGCGACGCGGAAAGCATGGACGTGTTCCGGTCTAGCCAGTCGGTCGAGTCTGTCGCAGACTCGGCCTACTCGGTGGCCGACTCGATGGCCGACTCAGTCACGTCCATGACCGATTCCATGACGTCGATGGTGCACTCTGCTGGCTCGATGATGCACTCTGCCGGATCAGGCGTGCACTCTGCCGGCTCCATCCGGTCGTTTCCGCGCAACCCGAAAACGCCCGTCGACCCGTCGTTCCCGCCGCTGGACGCCGGCCGCGTGCCGCTGCCCATGGCGCCCAATAGCGACCTCGACGAGTCGCTGTGCCGCCGCTTCCCCAAGGTCGCGCTGCTCGGCAACGGTGAGTTCTCCAAAGTGTACACTGTTGGCGACGACTCGGAAAGCAACGTGCTGTCGGTGGTCAAGCGCACGAAACGGCCGCTGGTCGGCGCGCTGCACCGCGCGCGGCGCCTCGAGGAAGTGGAGATTCTCCGCGACCTCAGCACGCCGGGCAAGACCGCCAACGGCATCGACGAGGGCCGCGACTACGTCGTGCATCTCATGGACTCGTGGGAAGACAACGGCTACCTGTACATCATGACCGAGTACTGCGAGAATGGATCGCTGGACAGCTTTCTGGCCGAAAACGGCCGCGTGGGCCGCCTCGACGAGTGGCGCGTGTGGAAAATCATGGTGGAAATGGCTCACGGCCTGCGCTACATCCACGCTCGCGACTTTCTGCACCTCGACATCAAGCCGGCAAACATTTTCGTCTCCTTCGAGGGCACCCTTAAGATCGGCGACTTTGGCATGGCCACGCGCTTCCCCGCCGCAACCGATATCGAGCGCGAGGGCGACCGCGAGTACATCGCGCCCGAGGTGCTCAGCGCCGGGCTCTACACCAAGCCGGCGGATGTCTTCTCGCTCGGCATCATGATGGTCGAGATCGCCGCCAACGTCGTGCTGCCCGACAACGGCATCCACTGGCACAAGCTGCGGTCCGGCGACCTCAGCGACGCGGGCCGCCTCAGTTCTGGCGATCTCGCCAACGAGGACTCCGACGTGGCCGCCGTCGCGCCCCCCGCCTGGGCCCCTTACTTTATGATCGACCAGAGCGGCACCCTCGACAAGATCGTCTCGTCGATGCTCAACCCGGACCCGAAACTACGGCCCTCCGCCGCGTCCTTCCTGGCCTCCCCAGAGGCCCAGCTCGTCGACGACCGCCGTGGCGCAGGCGCTATTGTCTGGGAAGGCGACTTCGGGCCCGAGCCCTTCATCGAGAGCGTCGCGAGCCGTCTCCAGTAGACCCCTTTTGCTCCTAACGACAAGTACTAGTACTGAATAATTTATTTGTAGAACAACTTTTGCACTCCTATCTTTCCGCTCTCCGCTTCTTTTTCTTTTTTATAACTCTCCGAGCTGAAGCTCGTCGGTTTTCCGCCTAACGGCCGTAGACTCTGGGTATAGGTCTTCGCCGTAAGGCGGCCCAGGGGGTGCGGGGAATTCACTCGCAAATACTCGCCTTAGTACTGTTTTCTTTTTTTATAACTCCCCGAGCTAAAGCTCGTCGGTTTTCCGCCTAACGGCGGTAGACTGTAGTAGGTGGTGTAAACCTCCGCCGTAAGGCTGCCCAGGGGGTGCGGGGGAATCCCCCGCAAACACTTGCAGTAGTACTATTATTTTATACCTCTCCGAGCTAAAGCCCGTCGGTTTTCCGCCTAAGGGTGGGTTGCTCAGAACTGAGACAATAGGTTCAAGATAAATAACTGGCTATGGAGCTACGGAGATGCAGCCAAAAGAGAGTCCGTGGAAGCATCTCTTGCATCGAAGGAAGTGTCGCTATGTCTTCTTTGCGCTGGGACTGGACGAGACGGGACTGGGGATACAGACCGTGACGGGGAAGACGACCTGCACTCGTTGACGTATATAGGAAGCAAAATAGTCTCCACGTGGTCGCTTGAACCTTTGAATGATCCTCTGGGAACAAAGTTGCCGTTTTCGTCGTAGTGAGGTTCACCGTAGCTACTGAGGCCGTTGTAGCCCACGATTTCTACATCGCCGCGTGGACCGCGTTGATAGCTCGGCGGCAGCATCCAAGCTGTGCCGGGTATAGGTGCTCCTCGGGTAATAGCCGCTCTCCGGCATAGCAGATAGATAATAGAGAAGAGGAGTATGCAGCCAGCTAACACACCAATAAGTATCCTGGCCCAGACTGGCAAAATGTACGTGGTCCGGTAGGTTCTGCTACTACTTGTATGCGTATGCACCCTAGTGCTTCGAATTGCCAGCATTAGTGCCTGATTCCACGCGAAGGGGCTTTATGTACTTCTGCCAAGCTGCCAAGATGGGCGCAGATCATCCCCTGTCGTCTGCGGGGTTTATCCGGCCCGCATCCCTTCCAGCATCCAGCCGACCAAAAATAGCCAGCAAGCTACAATTGCTGTCGAGGAGTATCCGGAAGCCGCCATAAGAGCTACATATTCCATTGCAGTCATAAAAACCCTGGGAGCCGCAGCCCCGGCGGCACTACCGCTAGCCGGTCTCAACCTTAGGAAATATTCTTGAATTGCACACTATGCTTTATTTCTCTTATTTTTGCAGTTCTTCTAGATTAGACTTTAGAAAAGGAGTACCGCCGCAAGAGAGAATGGAAGAAGAGAGACAAGGGCAGAGAAGACTAGTTGCGGGGATTCCCCCGCACCCTTGGCCACCTGCGGGGAGGCTTAGGCTCTTGAGGATAGAGCGAGGCTGTAGAGCTTATCGCCTTATTGACGAGCTTACGAGGGTTTCTTCATCTGAGAGAATAACAGACAGAAAATAAATAACTGGCTTAAAAGAGCTACCGAGCCACTAAGAGCGAATCTGTGGATGCATCTGTGGACTCATAAGAACTATCGCTGGACCGTCTTTGTGCTGGAGCTGGACGAGCAGGTGCAGACAGAGGCTCTGGAGAAGGCGATCGGCACTCGTCGACATATATGGCAGGCAAAAGCTTCTCCACATGGTTGCTTGAGCTTTTGGAGGTCTGTTTGGCAACAAAGTTGCCATTTTCGTCATAGTGACCGGCATCATCATCGCCCACCAGCTCGTTGTACACCGGCACAGGGTTCTCCACATCACTACGGTGAGCCGGCTGATAACTGGGCAGCACCATCCAATCAGCCCCCAGAATTGTGGTTCCTCTGGCTGCGAGCCTCCTGCAAACCACATAGCCTGCAACTCCGAGACACAAGCACACCATCAACACCCCCAAGGCTGCCCCCACCCAGATGGGCCAGCTGGACGCATTTCCGTGCGTTTTGCTGCCAGATTCCTGACTGATTGATGTCATGTCTCGAATTCGTAGCATTGGCGCCCAATTGCACGCGACCGTACTTAATATATCTCTGCCAAGCCGCCAAGATCTGCGCAGCCTGTCCCCAGTCCCCTGCGGGGTTTATCCGGCCCGCATCCAGACTAGCCGACGAAAAATAGCCAGTCAGCCGCGATACCCGGACCGTAACCGCTGGAACGTGCAAAAACAAAAGAAAACTACATTTGGGAGCTTTCGGGTACGCACCCTGAGGTCTGCTGCAGAGCCGACGATTTGCGGGGGAATCCCCCGCACCCCCGGGCGCCTAGCGGCGGGCAATCACTCCAGCCTCAAGGCGGAAAACTAAGGAGCATGAGCACGGAGAGTTAGGAACAATACAGAGACGAGTACTTGCGAGAAACCCCCGACCCTGCGGACGCCGAAGGCAGATGTACTACAGGCTGGTCGCCTTGAGGCCGACGAGCAGAGAATTATAAAGGTGAACCAGAGTTATGATAAAGAATGACCTAGGCTGCTGGAATGTATCCAGGCTGCTCCTATGCTTCTCTGCTCCTATGCTTTTCGGATCCTATGCTTCTAGGCTCCTATATATGCTTCTAGGATGCTCCTAGGCTGCCAGAAGTTCTAGAAGAAAAGAAACAGGTAGAGTAATTGGGGGACCCCAAGGGTTATTAAAGGAGGGAGATACAGAAAGGCGAAAAGTATTTTGTCTACAAACTCTAAAATTCAAGGGGGGTGTGGGGCCTTGTGCTGCAAGCGAGCGCTAGCCGACTGAGGTTAGGATTAGAATGTGGAGGCATGTGGTGGGAGCATGTGCAGCCAGTGGTGTTCTGGAGGGGCAGGGCGCAGCGCTGCTTTGTCACCCCCTATGGAGTACTCGCAAGCGCTGTCTGGAACGGCTCCGGCCGACGGTGCAGACCTGCTGCGGCATCGCATTGCCACTGGCCGGGCCACCACGGACAAAATTGCCGATTGGATGCATGCGTTCTCGCGGGTGCAGGACCGGTACGCGGCCGAGCTCGAGCAGATGATCCGCAAGGCTCCGCTGCCCGAGGCAGACTTGGGCACGTTTGCGCAGGCCTGGCAGAGCAATGCCGGCGTGGCGGTGGAGATCGCCCGCTTATCGAGCATGCTGGGCCGGCGAGTGCGCGACGAGATCGAGACGCCGCTGAGGGACTTTGCTGCTCGCGAATGGCCGCGCGCCGAGTCGGCGTTGGCCTCGGTGCAGCGCGATTCCCGCCAGCTGGACGCATCCGCCGTCGATACGGTGCAAAAGACCGATCTGTCGCGGTTGGCGGCCGTCAAGGACGCCCTGACCCGCTTCCAGACCCTGCTGGCCGACTCTGCGCAGGGCACCGAGAAGGCCGGCGAGAGGGCCGTGCAGGAGCTGCTGACGTTCGAGCCTGCGGTCGAAATCGAGTCGTATGTGGCGCAGATTGTTGCGGGCGCGGCTCCGGCTGCCCACCCGCGCGGCTCGCGCACGCCGTCGGCAGCCACGGCTGGACAAGGCAACCGCCAGGCCTCGGCGCAAACCACGCGCACGTCGCGGCGCCACGCAAGCTCGCAATCGCTTCGCGACGACGGCGAGCGCCGCGGCTCGTCTCTCAGAGCCAAGGTCGGCTCGATCTTTGGCCGCCGCAAGAACAAGCACCAGCTGGACTTGGCCCGCACGCCCTCGCTGCATTCCGCCTACAGCGGCGAGTCGAACCTGCCGCGGCCGGACCGCCACTTTGAGACGGGCTCCACGACCAGCCTCAACAGCTCGCCGCGGCGGCCTGCCGCGGCCACTGGCCCTACCTCTGTCCCTGCCAGCCCTGGCTACCCTGGCTCTGGCTCTGGCTCTGGCTCTGGTCCTGGCCCTGCCCCTGGCACCAGCTCTAGAGGACCTACGTGCGGGCCTACGGCCAACGGCCCCGCGGCTGGCACGCCCCAGACGTCGCACCCGATTTTGGCCCCGATTTCGCTCGAAAACGGCCGGCACAAGCCTTCGACAACGAGCCCCCTGGCAAGCCCTCCGGTGGACTCCAGCAGTCCTTTTGAGTCTCATTTCAAGGACGCCCCGTCGTTTGCCCACGCCTCGGCAAGCCCGGCCCGTGGAACGTTCTCGCCTGCAGGCTCTGCCGGTGCCGGTACTGGTGCTGGTGCTGGTCCTGGAGTTGACGGAACGCCTAGCGGCGGTTTTGGCGCCCCCCCTCCCCCTCCCCCCCAACGGCAACACCACGAGGCCGACTTGTCGAACGTTAGCGTCCCCGCGCCTCAGCAGGTGAACCGCCGCCGCACGCGCGACGTGCAATCGTCGCTGTTCACAGGCGTGCAGCCGGCGCAGCGCGAGAGCATGCTGCCCGGCCAACACCCCGTCGAGCCGCTGCAGCCGCAGAGCGACCATTCCGACGCGCACGCAGTGCCTGCGTCGTCGCGCACGCCGCCCAGCGAGGTGCACGACCCGATCGCGCAGACGCCGCAGCGCCCGACCGAGGACGAGCAGTTCTACACGCCCGCGCAGCAGTTCAACCCCACGTTTGAGACGCCGCGCGGCGCGTCCGGCAGCTTCCCGCAGCCCGTGTTCCAGCCCGTGACCGAAGAGTCGCCCGACGCGTCGCTGGCGTCGGTGCGCTCGGCCGACCCCAACGCCAGCGTCGACAGCCTCGGCCGCGCGCCGAGCTTTGCGCGCCAGGGCTCGCTGCGCCGCACGTCGCTGCAGCGCGCGTTCACGGGCGACGCCAGCTCCAGCCACCCGCCCCTGCCCAGCGACGCGGGGCTCGTGTCGACCATCAAAGAGACGCTGACGGCGCGCATCCAGGACGGCCAGCTCACCCAAGCCACCGTCACCGGTGAAATCAACGCCGCCGTGCACGGCCCGCCCATCAAGGAAACCCTCAAGCTTATTGGCGCTGAGCACGCGCACACTGTCGCGCCCAACTCGGCCCTGCTCACGCCGGGCGCTGCGCCCGACCAGTTTGAGCTCGACAGCGCGCGCTTCCCCAACCAGCCGGCCACCCTCGTCAAGTACACCGGCGAGTGGCCGCAGACCGTGCCTGTGGTCTTCTCGCCCGTGTGGCGCGTCGAAGACACGCAGAGCCGCCTCATGCTCACCTACGAGCTGCCAGAGTCCTACCCGGCAGACTCGGTGGTGCTGCTGAATCTTACGGTGGCCGTGATGATCCAGGGCGGCCGCGCCAACTCGGCGCAGTCCAAGCCCATCGCCACGTTCTCCAAGGAAAAACAGCGCGTCACCTGGCGCTTCACCCAGCCCGTCGAGCTCCGCCGCGGCCAGCCCCAGCGCCTGCTCTGCCAGTTTGCGACGTCCGGCCGCGCCACAGAGGCGCCAAACGGCATCGAGGTCCGCTTCTCGTCCACAACGTCCCCGCCCGCGCTCAGCCTCGACTTGTTGCGCGCAGGCCAGTGGACGCCGGTGCCCTCCAACGCCAGCCTCTCGGTCGCCCGCTTCACCACCTCCAGTTAGAGCCCGCCAGGGCCTGCTTAAACCAGCTGATAGCCTGCTAGACGTTTAAAATATCAAATAATATGCTGCCACCTGCTCCAATTTAGATATTGAATAATAATTACATATAATACATCCAGCCTCCTTTTCTTCGGGCGGCCTTTCATTTTTTTAGGGCTCGCTTCGCTCGAAGAGGGTCTGAAGGTCGTCGGTTACCGCCTTCAGCGCCCCTTTTTTTCTTTCAAGGGCTCGCTTCGCTCGAAGAGCCTCGAGGGCCCAGGTTACTGTTCGGCAGCCTCCTTCTGGTCTCGCCACGCTCGGAGATCTACTCAATGGGGTAACCCGCTTGTTAACTCGGCTAAAGCGTTTCCACCTCGGGCACTCAGTACATCTCTGAAGCGAAATACCGACAAGCTCAGGGGACAGGTGGAAACAAGAGGCAGTAGTATTAGAGAGTTAGGAGCCATAGACACGGCCATACCCACTAGAGCCACAGAGGCTGCAACGCCGTCCAGGCGCATAGACCTCCGCCGAAGGCGGCCCGGGGGTGCGCGGGAACCCCCCGCGAAAATGCGCAAGAAATACGAGAGAACAGCGCGAGGAACTACTCCTGGGCGACGCCCTCCTGCTCGTACTCGATCTCGATGTGGCCGCCGCGGCGGCGCTTGGTGGCCGGCTCGGAGCCGCTGGGCTTGCGGGCCTTGTCGGCCTTGTCGTCGTCGGACTCGGAATCCGAGTCGCTGGAGGCGGCCGCGTTGTCGGAGCCCTCGTCCAGCCAGCGCTCGAGATCCTCGACGTCCACAACCTCGTCGTCCTCGTCGTCCTCCACAAACTCGACCTCGCCCAGATCGCTCTCCTCTTCCTCCTCTTCCTCTTCCTGCTCGTCCTCCTCGTTCTCCTCCTCTTCGACGCCCTTGAGAACCTTGTTCCAGATCTTCTCGTCCACATTGAGGGGCTGGTCGCCGTACGAGCCCGACTTGAGGCGGTCCAGCAGCTCCTTTTCGATCGCACGCTCCAGCTTGGCGGCCACCAGGGCTTTGCGCTCGCGGGTCAGCTCGCGACGCTTGACCTTCGGGGCAGTGTGTGAGTAGTGCCGCTCCTGCTCCTTCATGGCCAGCCGCCGCTCAGCAACAGCGACCTGCGAGAGCCGCGACAGACGCTGCTTGCACTTGTCGACCAGGAAATCGGGCCAGTACAGCAAGTGCTGGTTGATCTGCTCCAGAGCCTGCTGGTGGTTTTTCGAGAGCTTGATGCGCTCCCACCATTTGGACGGCATGTGCTGACGCTCGGCACTCTTCATGTACAAATAGATCCGGCCATTGACGCTGCGGACAGTGGCATAGCGGGAGTTGGCCAAGGGACAAGTGAGCCGGCTGCATACACCGTTGACATTGTACTCGTTGCGGCAGAAGTTCTCTTTGTTCGGGGTCGTGAGCTTAAACGAACAAAATTGGTTACTTATAACCTGCCAAATAATATCGTCTGAGCACGAAGACATTGTTGATGGATAAATGTGAGATGAAAAATTGCTTGAATAATAGTTTTGGGGGTTAGGGCCCATTTTTTTCAGTTTCTTCCTGCATCTCTCTGCCATCTCTCAGCAGTAGGCCCAACCTATCCCAAGCGCCTGATTACCACCTCTTCAGCACCCCACCTGCATCCAGCTGCAGTCAGTGTACATCACATAAACTATATACTTTAACTTGGACCGTTAAAAAAACGTTGAAAGAATTAAATAATTGTAGAGGTAGGTATTTGCGGGGGATTACCCCGCACCCCCTGGAGTCCCCCGCAAATCCTACCCATATAGTCCTTGAGCGAGATAAAAGCACCCGAAAACGAGAATAGATAAAATACAATGCAATTATTTAAGAGACTCCAGCTGCACGGTGCCCAGCGCCTGCAGATACAGGCACTTGGACAGCAGGCTCGGCTGCGCCTTGAGCCGGTAGTTCTTGGACCACTCGACGCACAGCATGAGCGAGCGCACGACGGACGACGCCTTCTTGAATTTCGAGAAGTTGATCTTGCCGTCGACGACGCCCGGCTTCGTGTCGTGGTTGTGCCGCAGGTCGCTGAGATAGATGGGCAGGAACGGGATGCAGCCGCGGGTGCCGTCGAAGCGGCTGTGCTCTGCTCTGAGCTCGCTGAAGTTGTGCGAGACCGAGGCGAGCCGCTCGAGGCGCTCCAGCAGCTGCAAGTCGTCTTTGGACACAATGGCCCAGCTGGCCAGGTCGCCCTTGATGAGCTGGCTGCTGAGGGCAAGCACGATCTGCATCATCGACGCCATGTTCTGCGCCTTGCGGCACAGCCGCGCGATGTGGATGAACCGCGTGATGGCCTGTGCGCGCATGCCGGGTGTCTGGCACAGCCAGATCTCGCTGCGCACCCAGTCGACCACCAGATTAAACCGCAGCACTACGACCTCCACGCCGCGCAGATTGCGCGTGGCCAGCAGCCGCAGCCACGACTCGACGGTCACGGGCGTCTGCGACCACTTGACTTCCACAAGCTCCTTCCAGTCGACCTGGTCCAACGCGTCCTTCTCAATCAGCGTCAGCTGGTCGCACACGTCCGTCGCGCTGACGCCCAGCACAAACGGCGCGTGCCGAGCCCGGTCGTACACCTCCAGACCACTCTCGGGGCCGGCCGCGACTTCGTGCTGCAGCGACCGCCGGATAGGCGTGCTGGCGGCGGCGGCCTGCGGAGGCTCACCGATGGCCAGCCCGCGCACGCTGGGCACGCGCACCTCGTGCATCTGCAGCTGCGCCAGGTGCGACGACGACGCAAACGCCTGCTCATACAGGTGCGTGTCGCCCGACACGTAGCTGGGAATCAGCCGCTTGGACGTGTACGTGCCCTCGAGCTTGCGCAGCGCCGTCAAGATCGCGTCACCCTCGACGCTGTCGTCGGGGATCGCCGCCAGCTCCGCCGCGATCTCGGGATTGAAGCCTTTGCAGGGCCGGATCTTGCCGTTGCTCTGCTCCGACAACAACGAGATGTCGCTCGTGGACGCCCGCCGCGGCGACACAAAGCCCATATCCCTCAAGGGGGTATCAGGCGAGCTGGCAGGACGGCTCTGAGTTGATCTTGGAGACAGGAAAGACTGAGCAGACTGCGCGGACCGGCTGGAGGTGCTCGACACGGCGCTGGCGTGCCGGGCCGGCCGGCGGTTCGGCGTGAGGATCGTGGAGTTGAGCATCTCCAGCGACGCAACGCTGTCGTCGCCCGTGAATTGGTCGCCCGTGAAGCGGTTGAATCCGTGGTCGGCTTCAGAGTAGCCCGATCGGCTGGCCAAGCTCCCTGAGCCGCTGGCAGACGGCGCCGAGCAGTTGGCAGACGGTGCCGAGCCGTCGGAGTGGTTGGAGCCCGTCGAAAAGACGGCCGAACGAGGCCGCGGGCGCCGTCGCCGCCGCGGACTGCCCAGATCTTCGCACGAGTCCACAAACCGCTCGTCGTCGTCGCTGTCGTCGAGACTCACGTTGCCCATCCCGAGACTCACGCTGGTGCTATAGGGGGTATTATCAAAGGAGAAGCCGCTCGATTCTGAGTCCAGGGGCACCAGAGGCGCCATAGGCGGTGCCAGTTCCAACACCCGCTCCGCCTGTTCGCCCCGCTCGGCCAGAGGGACTGGCTCGCTGGGCAGCGGCGGCAGAGGGTGCATCACCAGTTTACTGACGCGCTCGCTGCGGGCCGAAATAAAGCTATGATTGTCGAGCGTCGAAAGAGAGCTCATGGAGCCCGTATACGAGACCCGCTCGATGTCCATGGCCTCCAGAGGATTGCTGGACATCCATGTCGCAGACCGCCGCAAATTAACGTCGCTGGGGTTGGGCGTGTCCTGCAGATCATGGGAGTCGTCGTCGGCCTCGCTTTCCGACGAGGTGTTGGCCAGCATCGTGCCGAGATCCAGCGTATCCAGCGTCTTGTCCCGTTTCGGCTGCCGAACAGTAGCAATCGACCCACTAGAAGTAGAGCCCCGCAGAGGCTCGAGACGCACCGTATTGTCCAAGGTAGATAGCGACGACGACGCCGACAATACTTGCTTGATGGGCGACTCTTCGGCGGCCATTTGCTGCGCCATCAGCGCCATCTGCCTGGCCTTGACTTCCAGCATCGCATTAAGATCCTCCACAACCCGCCACGCCAGCGTGTCGACCTTGTCGGTAAGATGAATATCGCTGTAGTCGACGGGTTTAACGTGCCGGCGGCGGCCAAACAATCCTCGCTTCGTCTTGACGATCCGCGGCGGCGACGCCTTGATGAACGGCACGGAAACATGGCTGTCAATGAGAATACCGCCCTTGACAAGGCTGCCGAGCTGCCGCACGTCTTCTGCGGCGGTCATTGGCGAAATGGGCCCGTCGTAAAAGCTCAGTAGCGTCAGCCGTCGCTTCTCAATAGTGGCAGCATCGAAATCCATGGAAACCGCGGCTGACCCAAACGCCCCGCCCACTGCAACAGGTGCAGCCAGGTCGTTGGGGCCGTCCATTTGCCAATAAACCGCCAGCTCGGCCAGCCACGCCCGCTTGAGCTGCTGGATGATCTTAACAAATTGGGGAGCTTTGAGCACCTCCGGCATTTGCGCCAGCCGGTTGAGACCGTCGGCCATATGCTGGCGCAACTGGATATTCGGCAGAAAATCGTCGGCAAAGTAGTTGAGCATCCAATGCCGCATGGCCGAGAATGTGCGCACGCCAACATCGCGGCCCTGCTCGGACGCGTCGGCAGAATCGTTGCGGAGAATCGCCCAAGTCATCCGTAATAACAATAACTCAAGCACTTGCTCGGGCGTAGAGAACATCCGATAGGTCAAATAAAAATCCGACATGGCACTATAGTCAAGAACCTGGTCGCTGGTAAGGTAGGCCACCAGCGAGACGAGATCCACGGCCTGGGTGAGCTTGACGGCCGCAGCATCTACACCGTCATAAATAGAGGTGTCGCGCTCGACAGACGGCATGCTGTCGGCGACAGGCAGATCCATTGGCACAGGGAAAATCGGGCCCTTTTGGTTTGGAATGTTGATGAAACCCTAAACTATCCTGCGAATTTCAGGATCTCCACTGGCATGCTCCACGCTGCCCTAACCCCGGGTTGCCTGCGCGACGCGCGCCGGAAGCAGTCTGTAAACAGAAAATTAAAAAATATTTTTCTCTATTTTTCAAATCCGTGTTTCATCGGGTTACATAGCACACAGAATATGCCACAAGCCCTTGCGAAAAAATAGCCACCGCCCAACCCGATGGAGATACCTCCGCTGCAGGTCCTCGCTCAACCTCACTGCATGAGCCTGCATTCCGGTCGCCATCTCCAGCTTACGCCAGCTTACGGGCTTCATTAGAGAGCTTCTCTATCTCCCCCATTGGTTCCAACTAGAAGCAGTAGTTAGCAATGAGCAGTGAATAGGAATAGCCTATTTATTTGGTCCTCATGATGGGTTTTATCTCTGCGGAGCCGGTAGCTGCTGATACCGCTACGTGGAGTAGCTTGAATGAGCCCATCGAAGCAA
Source organism: Wickerhamiella spandovensis (assembly GCA_022577695.1). Classification (NCBI taxonomy): domain Eukaryota; kingdom Fungi; phylum Ascomycota; class Dipodascomycetes; order Dipodascales; family Trichomonascaceae; genus Wickerhamiella; species Wickerhamiella spandovensis. Next base: position 700,002 of record JAKIRT010000002.1, on the reverse strand, counting down.
CGCAAAGAGCTATAAATGTGATATTGAATAGTTACAGGAAGATACTCAAGTGTTTGCTCTCTCGAAAAGGCATAGTTGAGGACTCCGAGGCGATCAAACCGATGTTATACGTGCTCTGAGGCGAAGATAAAGTCCTCAAAGTCTTGCATTCCCTTTGACTCGACTCTCTTGGCTGCTGCAACGGCAATTTTGCACGAGCATAAATTTTTTTCAGCTTCCTGCAAAGCTTGGGTGACCGCAACAAGCTCTTTCTCGTCCTCTTTCTGTGGACGGATTTCCTGATTCACCAGCGCATTGTTGCCAAAGGCTCCTATTTCGCGGTCGTGCGCCTCAACGCGGAATTGGAGGACATCATACTGGGCACTCAGTTCATCAACTTCTTGTCGAGAGTGCTCGAGCTTGTATTCGAGCAACCGCATAGTGATGGCTGAGAGACTTCTTACATTTGGCAACAGTCATGGGTAGATTGGCCAACAGGCGGAAAAAGGCATAAAGGGGGTTGTCTGGTTCTTCTCCGACACCATTCTCTTCCTCTTCCTCTTCCAAGGGAGCCACATCCAAGGGAGCCGCTTCTAAAGGAGCCACTTCCAAGGGAGCATCGCTTGGAGGACCTGGGGAAGCCGTTGAACTAGCGACAGCGTTACCAGCTTCAGAATTGTCAGAGAGGATCATAAAGGAAATATAGGCAGCTGATGGTGCTTAAATAGGCAGATTGAATGATGGACGAGAATTATGGTAGTATTCGAATCGGGATTTGGATGAGGATTATTACTTCCAAAGAGACTATTTGAGTAGATCATGAGCCGCAACTATGTACCTGGGGTTGCCCATACGCCACAATATAAGAGCTGTAAATGTGATAATATTCTAATAATTATAGGAAGGTAACTTACGCCCGCTCGAAAAAATATAGTTGAGGGCTTGGAGGCGCCCGCCGCTGCAAACGCTACAATGTATAGTCGACACCTGCGTCTATTGTTATAAATAGTCTTCCGGTTCAGCTTCAAGGTATTCAAGGTCCCGCAACGCTTGATCTGTGGATCTCGTAGCCATTTCAACAAAGGTTTTGCGGGAGCGTAGGTGCTTTTCGGCCTCCTGTAAAGCTTGGGTGGCCTTAACCAGCTCTTTCTCGTCCTCCGTCTGTGGACGGGTTTCCGGGTTTGCGCTCGCAGTGGTGCAAGTTTCGCGGTCGTGCGCTTCAACACGGAGTTGAAGGATCTCATACTCGGCACGTAGGTCGTCGACTTCTTCTCGATATGTATGGAGTTTGGACTCGTAGAATCGCATCAGGAGAGGCTTCACAATTTTTACATCGTCGGCAGTCATCGTGCGAGTGGTCATCTCACGGATAATAGGATTTACAGGCGCGTCTGTACCCAAGTGATCTTCGAGGACATCCTCGTCCTCATCCATCCTCCTCGAAGGAGTCCTCTTCCAAAGGAGCCACTAGCAAGGGAGCATGGCTCAGAAGATCTGAGGAAGGCGTAGAAGTCGCGTTGCTAGCTTCAGAATTGTCAGGGAGGACCATAAAGAGAAATATAGTGGGGCTGCTTAAATAGGTAGGTTTGCATTATGCTAGTATTCGAATCGGGACTTGGTTGAGGATCATAGCTTCTATTTGAGTAGATCATGAGCTAAAACTATGTACCTGGGATTGCCTATACGCCACCATAGGCCTTCAGAATTGCTGGGGATCTAGCTTCTCACTATCGTAGACTAGCTTGAGTCAGAAGTCCTTCGCATGGCGCCAAACACAAGGTGCTGTAAATGTGATAATATTCTAATAGATATAGGAAGGTGATCTAAGCCCGTGAGCGCTTGCAGGTGCCCGCCGCTGCAAGCCCCGCAATGTATAATCGATGCCTGCGTCTATTGTTGTTACGCATAGTCTTCCGATTCAACGACACGGTGTTCAAGGCTCCACAGTACTTTTCCTGTGGATCTCTTGGCTGATTCAAAATACATTTTGCGCGAGCATAGGTTTTTTTCGGCCTCCTGTAAAGCTTGGATGACCTTAATTAGCTCTTTCTCGTCCTCCGTCTGTGGACGGGTTTCTGAGTTTGCGCTCGCATTAGTGCCAATTTCGCGGTCGTGCGCTTCCACACGGAGTTGAAGGATCTCATATTCGGCACGTAGATCGTCGACTTCGTCTAGATAATTCTGGAGCTTGGACTCGCAGAACCGCATAAGGAGGGGCTCCACGAGTTTTATATCGTCGGCAGTCATCGTGCGAGTGGTCATCTCACGGATAATAGGATTTACAGGCGCGTCTGGACCCAAAGGATCTTCGAGGTCATCGTTGTCCTGAACCATATAGTCCCCGTCCATAGAATCTCCGTCTATGGAGTCCTCCTCGCTGGAGGCCACTTCCAAAGGAGCCACTTGCAAGGGAGCATGGGTCAGAAGATCTGAGGAAGGCGGAGTAGTAGCAACCTCCTTGCCAGCTTCAGAATTGTTAGGGTGGATCATGAAGAGAAATGTAGGGGCGTGGGGCTGCTTAAATAGGTAGATTTGCTTTATGGGCCTAGAATTATGGGAATCCGAATCGGGACCGTTTAGGATTATGGACTACTATTGGTTGAGAATGAAGCTTGCCAAAGGTGGTTCATTCTAGGTTATTATTTTTGTTTAGCGAATGGCTCTGTGAGAAACCTGCCTACTTGGCTTGCCGCCAGATGTTCTCCAGCTTTATCGCATAGAACCTGAGACCGTTTCAGCTTCAGAATTGTACAATCGTCAAATTCCTCTTACTTTCTTATAACTCGGTTAATGAGCTTTGAACGAGCCCAAAGCTATTTGAAACAACTACGGAAACACTAAAAGTAGACTCTGGGAAAGCGGCTATAGACCACCAGCGTGATGATCGGTTAGTAATAATGTCCAGTCAATCAGGCATCAGTGTGTCCCCAGCACTGCTGGCCCAATTTGAGAAGTTTGTGAATTCCAGCGATCGGGCAGCTGTGCTTCATATCAATGGCGAGGAATGCGTTCTCGAAGACACCCATGGCTCGTCTGCAGACTTTGGCACTGATCTCCAGAAACTGGGCTCGGCTTTGAGCTCCAACGATGCCCGTTATCTTATTGTTCGCGGTGCTCCTGTGGCTGGCGGCAAAGGGGATAACGAGGAACTGGCATTTGTGTCGTATGTGCCGGCGATTGCCAAGGTTTCTCAGAAAATGAAGTACGCATCGAGCGCCAATTCCATCCACCGTCAGCTGGGTGGCTCGTCGCGCTTCTGCACGCTGCTGTTTTGGACCGAACCGGCCGAAGTGAGCCAATCTGGCTGGGATGAGCATTTTGCTCACCAGGCTGCCGATGATCCGCTCACTGAAGAGGAGCAGGCGCTGCGAACGGCCGTCGAGCATGAGGCCAATCGTATGGGCACGCGTTCGTCGAATGTGGGTCTTGGCGGAGCTCTTGGCGTAAAGGCAAAGGTCGAGCCGTCTGGAAAAAAGGCATTGACTGATCTCAAGGCCGAAACAGCCAGTAAGATCGCTCTTTTTGAGGTCGACAACACCGAGACAGTGCAGCTCGTGCAGGTGACGGAAACAAGCCCGCACAAGCTGGCGACGCATTTCAAGGCCGATAAACCGCGCTACGCAGTCTACCACGATAATGGAGACTACGTATTCATCTACGTGTGCTCGGACAGCGCGCCCGTACGGGACCGAATGGTGTATGCGTCAACCCGACATGCTTTTGTTAACTATATCAAGGAAATTCTGCCGATCGCGGCAATGGTAAGTATTAGCCAAGGAGAAAATAGCCCGAAGACACCGAGGAAATTTGCTTCGCCCCGAAAATTTAAGGGGGGATCGAGTTTGCCCGTCTGTTTCCGAGCACCTGCAGGAGGAATGCATGCTGCACCTCTAATCCAACCAAATTCTGGGGAAGGGCTTACTAACACAGCTCGAAGCATCCGATGCCGACGAAGTTCATGCAGAGGCTTTAGCCGCCAAACTTGGCCGCGATACTGCATCGTCCACGCCCGCCCAAACCAAGTCGCGGTTTAACCGCCCGAAACCTCCGGGAAGACGCTAGTATATAGTTTTAGTCGAGCCTATAAACTGGCCTCATCAGCACCACAATCACAAGCGTGGGGTGGGCCGCCCTTGCCCTGCCGGATTCCGGGGTACCTCGGCCGAGTTCCGGGGCATTTTCGTATGCGTCATATGCTAGTCCCATGTATGGAGGGAGGGTTACCCCCGCCTCGAAAAACTTATATAAAAGGCAGAGTAGCTACCCCACATTTTCTCTTTCTAGAGTATCAATTCGTCATCGCGAACCATCCCCCCCATTCTCTGTACCTCGTCCGTTGCTATTTGAACAAACAAACGTAGAACAATGAGCGGAAAAAAGAAGAGTGGAAACCCCATTGTGGACTTTACGGCCGGTGGTATTGCCGGTTGTTGCGAGGCATTGACCTGCCATCCTCTTGATACCATTAAAGTGCGCATGCAGCTCCAGGGCCGGGCCCTTGCTGCCCAAAAGGCTGCCATTGCCCAGGCGGCCTCTCAGGCAGCTGCACATGCGCCTGCTGGCGATGCTGCTGCGGCCGCCAAGGCTGCTGCTGCTGCCCTGGAGCCGGCCAAGAAGGTCATCCAGCGAGGCTTCTTCCAAACGGGTGCGTATATCTTCAAGAAAGACGGTGTCAAGGGTCTTTATAGAGGTCTTGGTGCCGTCATTGCCGGCATTACGCCGAAAATGGCCATTCGATTCTGGTCGTTTGAGGAGTTCAAGCGTCTGCTGACCCCCGCAGACGGCAAAATTACCACTCCCGGCATCTTTTTCGCCGGTATTGGTGCTGGTTTGGTCGAGGCCGTGGCCGTCGTCAACCCCACAGAGGTGGTCAAGATCCGTCTCCAGGCCCAGGCCCATTCAATGGTGGATGCCACCGACACGTTGCCAAAGTACCGCAACGCATGGCACTGCCTTTTCACGATGATCCGCGAAGAAGGCATCTCCTCAATCTATCGCGGTGTTGCATTGACGGCTGCCCGCCAAGCCACAAACCAGGGTACCAACTTTACCGTGTACACTCTGCTGCGACAGAAGCTCAACGAGCTGCAGCCCGAGTATAAGGGTATGTTGCCTGGCTGGCAGACGTCTGTAATTGGTCTTATTTCCGGTGCGCTGGGCCCCATGTCCAATGCGCCGTTGGATGTCATTAAAACCCGCATGCAGCGAGAAAAGACCCGGCCGGGCGAGAGCGGATTCAAGCAGTTTATGCGCATTGCCCGCGATCTGGTCAAGACCGAGGGTGTCAGCGCCCTTTATCGCGGCATTACGCCCCGCGTGATGCGGGTTGCGCCTGGCCAAGCAGTGACATTCACTATTTACGAATGGGCCCGCGAGGCTCTTGAAAAGGTGCCTTTCCTGGCCCCCAAGCAAAAGCCCATGGCACCTTGATTTACGATAGCTTATAGGTTTTTACGCTGGTATAGCTTTTATGACTAGATGAATATGTCACTTGTAGATGGATAAGCTGCAGGCCGAACTGTGGCCCGCCAATTGCTCTATACAATGAAGGTCCAGCCAGTAATACAGCCAGTGAAGATCTATCCGACCCATAGCAAAGATCCCTACAGCTCATCCTGAAAATCCATACAGATGCTCTATATTGGAAGCTATCAGTTGACTCTGAGAGATATCCATTTGCGGTCAACATCAAGTCTAGACGGGCCCAAGCGAGTCTGGACCACTACGAACCTGCCGGGCGCCCTACCCTGCAGGTTCAGGATCCGGGGTTTGACAAGCGTTGGGAGATTGGAGCCCGCGGCGCGCATTACTCTAGCACTCTCCTCCTAGCCCATTCTAGCCCTTACCTCTGGCTTTGTATGGCCATGATCCGCAACGACAAGCCGGCTGCGGAAGGCGAGGGGAATGATCCGGGCGAGCCGTTGAATACGGCTTCTACCGCCAATGCTACCCCGGACCCCACCCAAACTCTTAATGCGGCCGCCAGGCGACAGCATCGCCATTCGGTTGCGAGCAACACCACGGCCACCAGCGGCGACGAGGACAGCGACGAAAGTGGCGTCCGTACTTTGCGGGGATCCATCAGCTCCACTGCCACCTCAACCCCCGCACCGCCCTCCTCCGGAACGATGCAACCTCCGGGCCCCACAGGCCGTACGCCGCCCACCACAACCCGCGGCCAGCAGCCGCCGCCAGCCCTAACGGTCGAGACCGAGACGGTGCCGAGCGTGCCCAGTCTGGCCGTGCAGACCGTTCCCGCATCCAGCGGCAGTTTGCGCATCAAAAGAAGTCAGGACAATGTCTCCAGACAGAGCCAGCGGGCCCGCAAGCGGCCGTCGCGGCTGGCGGCAGGTTCCAGAGCAGATATGTTTGCTGCAAAGGTCGCCTCGGCCATGGACGAAGCCAATTCCTCGGATAGCGACGAGACGTTTGTGTATGACGCAAACCCGGTCTCTCAGGACACTCTGCGCCGCTCGCATCTTCGCGCAACGTCCTCAACAAACCTGCCGTCTCCGCGGCCCCTCATCAGCCGCACGGGCTCCACGACGCACTTCAATCCGCAGGGCTCAATATCGGCGCCCGGATCGGGGCCCGCGTCGCTCGCAGGCTCCTCGGCACCGCCAAGCGGACCGCCGTCGGCAACAGGCACCGCCAGCGGCATGGGCACGCCATCGTTCGGGCCCTCCGGGCACTACTTCAATCCGTCATATAACCCACACGGCGCCGGTGCAGGCGCCGGTGGTGCTGGCAGCGCCAATAGTGTGGGGGCTGCCGGCATGAATACCGCTGGCAGTGGTGGAGCCAATGGAGCCAATGGCCCGTGGCCGAGCGGGTCGATGCCGCCGCCCGGCCGGGCACCGTGGCGAGGCCCCTTTGTGGTCTCCCGATCGCCCTCGCACTCCCCCACGCGAGACAGACGGCCCGGGGCCCCGTCTCGCACCGACAGCATGCGGGCCAAAAGTATATATCTGCAGCGGTGGCGGCAGGCCGGGTCCATGGACGAAGACGACGACGATGAGGACGACGATCTGCTGTCGCGCGACGGCCACCCCAAACCAGCAAACGAAAGCACGCCTCTACGGTCGCACCGGCCCGCATCGCAGCGCTATCTCCGCAACAACGGCTCGTATGCGCAGCCGTCGCCGCACGATTATGGCCCCAGCCACAAGTCGCCGCCCATGTATGTGCGGGTGACGCTGTGGGTGATGCTGCTGGTGATGTCGATCCTGGCCGTGGCGTTTATTGCCGGCCTGTTTCTGGCCTCCAGCCGGCCGCTGCAAAACACCCACATCGCGCGTATCAACGATGTCATGCCCAGCGACAAGGAGCTTGTCTTCTCGCTGGTGGTGGGCGCGCAGAACCCGGGCTACGTGTCTGTGCAGATCTCGCGCGCCGAGCTCGACGTCTTTGCAACAACAACCCACCTCGATCCAGACAGCTACGGCAGCGGCGGTGGCGGTAGCCGCAGAGCTCGCACGCTGCTTCTGGGCACCGTCACCGAGCTGGACTCGCCGCTGCTGTTTTCAGGCACATTTTTCCAAAAAAGCAACGAGTGGGCCGCGACCTCTGCGAAACTGGTCGGGCCCTGCTCAAACTCGACCGACAATACCCCGTGCGAGCAGTGGACAAACATCAGCACCAACCCTTTTGAACTCACAGTCAGAGGCACCTTCAAGTACCATCTGCTGTTTGGCGGCGAGATCCGCACCTCCGTCACGGCCTCCACCTCGGTTGAGCCGCCCCGAGAGCCGCTGGCCGGTTCTCTGTAAAGTATCTATAGCTCGCCCTATGCGGGAAACCAATCTCTATGTATAATTGTCACGCTCCTATGCACTTTTGTCCTATAGTCTTGAGTACTTTTTCTTTTGTTACTGTTTTGGTGGGTCTACTTTATCACATAGCGAAAGCTCGTGTTCCTCCTCGAGGTAGACGCTGGGCCCTGCCCCGATAGCCTAAACCTCCGCCGTAAGGCGGCTCGGGGGTGCGGGGGATTTCCCCGCAAACAATTGGCTCTAGTCGTCACCTAACTCTCCGTGCAGAGGCTCGTCACGCGGCGGCAGGCTGGGAAGGTCGTGGATCATAAGTCTACATATCTAATTGAGAGACTGGGGTCTCCGGTCTAGGAGTCTAGTGCTTGGAGAAGTACTTCTTCGCATCCTTGGTGTCGATGGCCTCGTCGCCCTCCTTCCAGTTGGCGGGGCAGACCTCGCCGTGCTCAGCAGTGAACTGGAAAGCATCAAGCAGACGCAGGGTCTCGTCGACCGAGCGGCCGACGGGAGTGTCGTTGATGGTGATCTGAGAAACAACACCCTCGGGGTTGATCAGGAAGATACCACGCAGGTCAATGCCCTCCTCCTCGATCAGCACACCGTAGTCACGCGACAGAGTGTGGTTCGAGTCGGAAACCAGAGGAATATCAACATTGCCAAGACCACCGTCGCTAGTAGCCAGGTTGTTCCAGGCAAGCAGCGAGTAAGGAGAGTCAGTAGAAGCAAACAGAATCTCGGCATTGCGCTCACGGAACTTGGGGGCAGCCTTGGAGTAGGCAATGATCTCGGTGGGGCACACAAAGGTGAAGGCCATGGGCACGAAGCCAAGGATAACCCACTTGCCCTTGTACTGGTCAAGAGTGATATCCTCAAACACACCGTTGATAACGGCGGTCTTGGAGAACTTGGGAGCAGGGTGACGAACAGTAGCGACCATTGTATATGTAGGATTGAGGGACGGCAAGGTCCCCGTTTATATAGTATGCCCAGACGCATGCGGAGGGTAGGGGTTTCGGTGTGCGGCCACCCTGCCGGCTCGGTCTAGACCGTCCAAAGCAGCTATGAATCATGAATATTGATAATGGTCTGGAATCCCTCGGAACATTAGCGACAAATATGCACCATTGATCCGTAATTATACGAGCCACGACCCTAGCAAACACCTCAATGCGGGTCATACCTACCCTTGAGCGCCACAATTGCTGCCATCCATGCTGTCTGCCCATCACGTCACCCACAGGTGGTAACCATAGTGGGGGCCGGAGGAACACATGCAGATAAACGGGATATCAATGCATTCTTGAATTTTTAATTACTTTAACAGTATATTCTAGGTGTTTGCTTCAATAATCCACGACTAGCGATGCTGGCTTTTTCGGCAACTCTATGCGAGCATGAGTGCCAACTGTCCTTCGGCAAGATGTGGCTGTTTCGGAGCGTGCAAGGGGTCGCGGGTGCTGACTACGCTAAAATGTGGCTAAAATGTGGCTGAAAATGTGGCGCTAACAAATTACACGCCGAGACTTCCCGTCGATTACCAAGAGTCCTTACCCCAGCTGTACGATTAGTGATTATGGACCTAGCCAGACGCACCCGGGGTTTATCGCCATCTAGACCTCAAAGGATATGGGAACGCTAATTTAATAAAATAATCTTGAAATTACAAAAACTGCCCAGTATAGTTACCTAGTCTTTGCCAAGCACCCCACCACCCAACACTCCAGACTTACCACCCAACACCCCAGACCCACCACCCATTGCCCAACACCCCCGCTCGTTTCATCGCCCAACATCCCCTCTCATTGTGAAGATATTAGTCGGCCCAGTACCCCTATTCGTCCGAACCCAGTACCCCTACCCAGCACCCTCTAGCACACAGCCCAGCACCCCGGCCCGCTCAGCTCAGCTCCCACAGCAGGTCCCAGCCGGCAAGCGTTGTCATCTCATTGTTACTGTTGAAAGATAATGCCATGAACGGATCGTCACACTCTAATTCAGATGGAGACGCGTGGGATAGAAGCGTTTATTGGCAGCAGCAATTTCAGATGGCACACATGTCGCGGGACGCCACGATGCCTCACAGCTATGCTCGCATTGCTGCACGAGCATCCAAAGTGGGCCCCAACGGAGCCCCCCAAACCGTGATCGAGCTGGCCATGCAGCTGGCCCGCCAAAACAAACTAGAAGCGTCTGGCGGCCCGTCGGGCCTGCGTACGCCCGCTCGGGCCGGTGCCAACAACTCTGCGTATCCGAACCCGCAGGAAAAGAAGGACCAGATCGAAGAGGAGCGGCAAAGACACATCAACGAGGACATCAACAAACAATTCTGGACCACCGTGGATATGTCGGGCCAGGGCCTGCTGGCCGTGAGCCCCAAGATCGTGAATTACGACTTTTTGCAGAAGTTATACCTCAACCAAAACAACCTGTCGACGGTGCCGCTGGCCGTGACCAAAATGACGCAGCTCAAGGTCCTGGATATCAGCCACAATGCTCTGGTTGAGCTGCGGCCCGAGATTGGCAGAATGGTCAGCCTGCGGTTCCTGCTGCTGTTTGACAACATGATCGAGACGCTGCCGGCAGAGCTGGGCGCGCTTTTCCAGCTGGAAATGATCGGAATCGACGGTAACCCGCTTGGAGAGCATACTCGCGACGTTTTTGCCAAGGAAGGCACCAAAGGCTTGATCGTGGACTTGAGAGACACTGCCTCGGCAGGTACTCCGCCGCGGTCACGCGAGTGGATCCATTTGGACGAGCATGCGCAGAAAGCAGCCGAGGAGGCCACTGCCGGAATATCGAACGCAGGAGCGCTGTCGAACGGGCTTACGAGCTCCACTTCAGGCCCCAAATCGGACTCAAACGGCTTTACGATTTTCAGCTACAACACGTTGTGTGATCGCTATGCCACGCCGCAACTTTATGGATATACGCCGTCGTGGGCGCTTGCGTGGGATTACAGAAGTCAGCTGCTGATTTCCGAGGTGTCTTCGCAAGAAACAGATATCATTTGCTTGCAAGAAGTCAATAAGTCCACCCACGACAACCTGTGGCTGCCGGCGCTGTCCAAAAAGGGCTACAAGTCGATCATGTACGCGAAAACACGCGCACGGACCATGGCGAGTCCCGAGGAAAGTGCGCTGGTGGACGGCTGTGTGATTTTCTACAAAACAGACAAAATCCGCCTCGTGCACCAGTACCCTGTCGAGTACAACTCGCGGGCGCTTCGCAAGGATGATATGAAGCAGAGCACCGATATGTTCAACCGCGTGATGACCAAAGATAATATCGCGTTGATTGCGGTGTTTGAGATGATCGAGATCCAAAAGCCGTTTATTGTCACAAACACCCATCTGCACTGGGACCCGGCGTTCAAGGACGTCAAGCTCGTGCAGACCGCCATTCTTCTCGAGGAACTCGAGACGGTCACAAAGCTGTACACGTCAAACAACTCGCAGGACCCGGGCAGCAAGTACCCGCAACTCACGGAAATCAAACAGATGCCCGTGACCATCTGCGGCGACTTCAACTCGACCTCGGACTCGGGCGTCTACCAGCTCTTCAACCAGAGCACCGTCACCAGCACGCACCCGGACTTGGCCGGCCACACCTACGGCAACTACACCGAGAACGGCATCCAGCACCGCTTCAATCTCAAGAGCGCGTACGCCGACGGCATGGAGATGCCGTTCACAAACTACACGCCCAATTTTGTAGAGGAAATCGACCATATCTGGTACTCGACGCCCACCCTGCAGGTCACCGATTTGCTGGGGCCCGTCGACGCAGACTATGCCGCCCACTACGTTGGCTTCCCCAACGCCCACCACCCTAGCGATCACGTCCCGATTGCTGCCCATGTAGAGTTTATAAGTTAAGTTGGCCGGGCCAACTCTTCCTCGTTCTTGTCCCCCTTCTTGTCCCATTTCTTGTCCCATTTCTTGTCCACCTGTACTTGAACCTGTCTGTGCAGAGGTCTTTAATTTTCTTCTTTCTAACTCTCCGAGCTAAAGCTCGTCGGTTTTCGGCCACGGCGGCAGTCTCTAGCTGACCCTAGCCGACCCTACCATCTACCTCTATCGGCCTAGACCTCCGCCGAAGGCAGCCCAGGGGATGCGAGGGATTCCTCCGCAAATAGTTGGCTGTGCGTAGCCTTCTTTTTTAGTAACTCGCGGAGCTAAAGCTCCGCTAGTCTGCTGTAGTATGGGCTATGTACTGTATGTATGTGTTTGTATACAGTGTACCTAAATAAAAAATGACTTGAACTCGTACCACCACTTGCGCCAGCCCTTGAGATTGTTCTCGTACTCATTTTGCTCTGTGTCCTCCTTGCTGTCGACATACACGTCCGAGTCCAGGTCCATGGTGTAGACCGTCTCGTACTTGGTGCGCTTGATCAGTTTCCAGGCAATATACAGCACTGGGAACACAATCAGCTCGATATAATAACTGAAGAAGGTGGATGTGTCCCAAGGAGAAAAGGATGTCCAGCCTTGGACCAGCACAATAACAATCGAGCCAATCACAACAACATAGGGGCCCCAAGGAGCCGTCCAGTTCTTGAATGTGAGATCGCCCAGTTTGCCCTGCGCTTTGATTCCCTGGCGGAACCGAATGCCAGTGTAACCAATGCAGAGCCAAGAAAGCTGGTTGGACACGCCAACGAGGTTCTGCAACCAATTCCACAGGTCTCCGGCACCAATAAAGGAAGAGCCAAAGCACAGACCAGCAACAAACCAGGTCACCAAAAGAGCGACCCACGGAACCTTGTTGGGCGACAGCTTGGCCAAAAACTTGGGCGCATGGCCCTGAATCGCCAACGTGTACATCAAACGCGATCCCGCAAACAGGGCGTGGTTGCCGGCAGAAATCACCGAAGTGACAATCACAGCATTAATAAACGAGCCAGCGGCCTTGGAGCCGGCCATCTGGTACACAATAGTGAAGGGCGAAGTGGCCGACGACTTGGTCGACAGGCCCTCGTATGTGTAGGGCACATTGATACCAACCAACAGCATGGTGAGCAAATAGAAGATAACAATGCGGAAAAACACCGTGCGCACCACGCGAGGCATAGTTTTATGAGGGTTCTTGGTCTCACCGGCAGTAATACCGATGGACTCGGTGCCGCCGTAGGCAAAACTGGCAGTGACAAAAATAGACGCAAAGCCTCTGAAGCCGTGCACAAAAGGAGCGCCCTCAATGTACCAGTAGTGGAATCCAAGATAGCGGTGATCAGTGTTAGCACCGCAGTTGACCACAATACCAAGAATAATAAAGATAACAATGGCAATGACCTTCAACAGAGCCAGCCAGTACTCAACTTCGCCATAGGCCTTGACACTCACAATATTGATTCCCAACAAAAAGAACCAGAAAATGAACGCAATGACCCAGGGATGGAAGTCGGTCCAGTAGGCAAATACAAGCTGCAAGGCAGTCAAGTCGGATGCAGTCGACACTGCGTCGTTGAACCAGTAGTTCCAGGTCAGTGAGAAACCCAATGCCTCATCGACGAATCGCGTACCAAAAGTACAAAACGATCCAGCAACGGGCATGTAGGTATTCATTTCACCGAGGGTGAGCATGGTCAAATAGACAATGGCACCAATAATAGCATAACAAATGAGAATGCTGGCAGGACCGCCGGTAGCAAGAGCCTTGCCACTACCCAAAAACAGGCCCGTACCAATGACACCGGCAATGGCAATCATAGAGATTTGCCGGGTTGTGAGACTACGATTGAGCTTATCCTGTACCTTATGCGACTCACCATTAATGATGCTCGAGTTGTTGTCTTCCTCCTTCGAGGTCTCAACATTGGCGAACACCTTTTCAGGCCACGCCTTGATACTTTCAAGCATGCTTGGTTGTAAAGTGTGCTGTGGGGAAAATTTTGGGGCTTCATGCCCCCATTTTACGTCCATCTACTCCATAATACACGATATCACGTGGAGCGCATAATGCGGGTGACGCTTAGAGACAGCTGCAGGAAGGATCTGCGCTGCCTGTAGATCTTAAAATGATAAGGAATATATATCACAAAACTAAACTACTCGACTTTATAGCCTTTATTTGGGGCGTTCTCTCGAAGTTTGGACGAACATTGTCCCACGCCGGCATATTATAGCGCCGTACCAACTGTCGGGAGAAATTTCAGGGCATGGGCTGCATGTGTGCGAAATTTCACCATTTTATAGCCTCAAGCCCAATTTAGCCTGCTGACTCATGCGGCGACCCGAGCTTTACCTCGCTGCACAGACCTTACGAAATCGTTGGGATCGCAAAAAAAAATGGCCTGGACTCTGTAATCATGAGACCAGGGTAGACTACCCTAGCGAGGTGACTAAATATTATTTCGCCTGATATGCCGGACGATAGCTTGGCAGGAAGTCACCCCACTTCAAGTATACATTCAGCCAAAATTTCACGTGCAAGATCCGCAATGGCTGACGCAAACCAAGAGCCAGACAGTACTTGCCCCAGTGCTTGTCCTAGTTCGGCAGCAAGTATAACAAAGTACTATGGACAGAACCATGAGGCTATTGCACCGTTAGCGGTCGACGACCCAAGAGACATTGACGCCGGTGCTCCTTATCGGTTGGAGAAAAATCCAACTACAAGATCCATTGCTGAATTACCACCAGCAATCTACCACAATAAGTTTGAAATTTGGCTGTTTGTGGGCACATCGGCCCTGGCAACCGTTTTATCAACTATTTGCATCCCCATTTTCTTTCCAACATTGACTGTGCTCAGCGAATACTTTGGTACTAGTGTGGATATGATCAATTTAACCGCCACAATGTACTCGCTTTTCCAAGGTATTTCCCCGTTATTCTGGGGAGCAATGTCCGACTGGATCGGCCGAAGACCGGTATACTTTGCCTGCATAATCTGCTATATCGGTGCAAACATCGGTCTAGCACTTGCGCCTTCTTATTGGGTCATGTTTGGCCTTAGATGTCTCCAAGCATTTGGAGGAGCATCTACGGTCGTGTTATTAGGAACAGTGGTAGGCGATATCACCGAAAGAAAGAATCGAGGCGGATTAATGGGGGTTGCATCAGGGTTAGGCCTCCTGGGAAATTGTTTTGGGCCTTTGATCGGAGGCGCGTTGATGAAACGATGGGATTGGCGAGCAATCTTTTGGTTCCTGGCAGCTTTAGGGTTGCTAACGGTAATCCTTTTGTTCTTCGTGTTACCCGAAACCCATCGCAGTTTTGCAGGAACAGGCGCTATCTACCCTAAACGATGGTTAAATCGGTCTCCTTATGCCTACATCCGGCATTTCAAGACTGGATTGCCTTATTTCCCTTCCGAATTGCAATACCAAGACCAATGGAAACTTCCTCCTCGCCGGCCCAAGCCTTTTAAATGGATGCATCTGCTGGTCCAGGTGGATGTCATTCTCGTGCTTATCCCTTTGGCCCTGCACTATACTACGTGGTATATGCTTCTTACTATCCAATCAACAGCACTTGCGTCCGATTACGGCTTATCTGTTGACAAAGTTGGTTATACGTATCTTTCCAGTGGTGTTGGTACATTTGTTGCCAGTGTTGCTTCAGGAAAGCTCTTAAACTGGGAATTCAAGCGGCATATGGCCGGCTACCAAAGACGGTGCGAAGCTCGGAATCAGCATTTCCATGCTTCTAGAATGAACATTTACCGAGCGCGTCTAGAAACCGCTTTCCCGGCAACCCTGCTTTTGCTTATTACCTCCATCATCTTTGGATGGACCATCGAGCACAGGGTCTCTTATTACGTCCCCGTCGTAATGACCTTCTTCATCTCCTGCACAGCAACCTTCTTCCTCAGTGCAACTTCTACCATTTTGGTGGACATGTTCCCCGAGGATTCGGGCTCGGCAACCGCGCTTGCAAACGTGGCTCGGTGCTGCCTGTGTGCGGCTGGTCTTGCTGCTGTAGACAGCATGGTGCGTGCAATGGGTGCAGGTGGAACGTCGACCCTGATGGCAGGTTTCTGCGTGCTAAGCGATATCTGCCTCTTGGCAGTCATGCGCTATGGCCGCGGAATTGCCATCAAGCGTCGTCACAGAATCAGGGACAAAATGCTTAAATTTGAAGAAGCAGCTATGGCATAACTGCCACTTTAATTATCTAAAGTCATCTTTATATTTATCGCCCCTAGATAGAATAAGGCGTAACTAAAATTAGGCGGGCCCTAAATCTATTTACATTTCTAGCCAACTGCTTTCGTCCAGACCATTCAGTATATTCCATGCCGTTGGGACTTCCCTAGGTAGAATAACCTTGTTGGTCCGCAGCAATAGCAAATGCACCCTCTCATGCACGGCACTTATCTTGGCATTTGTTGCATAACAACCTAGCATCAATCGTTGCTATCAATAGAGAAAGTCAGATTCTGTATATAGCAAAATTGCTGTATTTTCCAGAGTTTGCGTCTTTAAGTGATTGGTCAAAGCATAGCCAATCGATCGCCCATGCTTGTCTTGCCCGATCTGAACAAAGCCTGCGTGTGCGGCATGTACTATATAGGAAGCACCTACTCGAAGCAAATAACCAATACCCATCTCATTGGAAATACTCATATAACCGATTGGTGCAATCTCAGCAATCGTCATGTTATCAAGGCCTCGGAGAATTACGGCACAAGAGAGGTCTTGGCATCGTTGGCTGCAGCTGGGCGTATATGCAGGGACACCCACGCGGCGCAGCTAAAGATACAAGAGCTCCACAGAATTTTCTTGTTGGCGCTGTCCAGTGGAATTAAAACTAACTATTGCATCCCCGATCTTCACATTCTACCTATCGAACACTGTCCATCGTTCGTACCGTCCCACGAACGCCTCTATAGATTATCTGGTCGATCAACTCCTGCATCTCCCTGCCGATGCCCACATGCAGTGCCAGGTATTGTTTGAGAATAACTTCGAGGCTGTGACAACCCCCATGTAATACTTTAACCACAACTTTATTGATGCCATTGCTATCCTAAAAACCTGCCGATATCGGATTACTCGAGTTTTTCGGCTGACGTTGCATGTATGGCTCTGTGATGCAGATCCACAAGGGTGCGCATAGTCACGTGCAAGGCACATCATACTCGGGTTTCTATGTCATACTAGCACCGGGGAATTCATTTACCATATCAAATAAGGCATTTATGTACAAAATACATTTTTCCGATCTAAGTTAACGACCCTAAAGAGGTCCGAAAGAGGCGTTCGACCAAATAATTATTTAGGGCAAGGTTAGAATCTAATCATGTATGCCAACCTGCATGAGTATATAATTAACCGCTTCTGTATCTGATCATTGTACAATGTCGGAAATTAGCAGAAGTAATAGCAAGGTCTTCGACAAGAAGGACTTCACCATCACTGAAACCACCCGACGTTTGTCTGAGTTCTCCACAACTGATCCTGGCCAGTTACCTATCTACACAAGCAAAACCGAGATTTCTCTCATTGTCGTTACTGTAGCCGTGGCCCAGGTTCTTGCAACCATCTCAATTCCTATTTACTTTCCTATTCTGAGCTCGCTGAGCAACCATTTCAATACCAGCGTTGGTGCTATTAATCTCACAGCTACGGTCTATTCTATCTTTCAGGGTACCTCGCCTCTGGTATGGGGATCCCTCTCAGATTGGCTAGGAAGACGTCCCATTTACTTCGCCTGTATTCTTGTTTACATCGGTTCCAATGTAGGGCTTGCATTGGCTCCCAATTATGGAGTGCTGTTGGGTATGCGAGCTGTGCAGGCATTTGGCGCCGCACCAATGGTTACATTGCTAGGGACAGTCATAGGTGATATCAGCGTACCTCAAAACAGAGGAATGCTGATGAGCGTTGCCAGTGGACTAGGATTCTTGGGAAATTGTATCGGACCCATGATCGGTGGAGCGCTAACTACCTATTGGAACTGGCGCGCCGTTTTTTGGTTCCTCTGTATTCTTGGTGGAGCTACCATGGTCATGGTGTTTGTTGCACTTCCTGAAACTCATCGATCGTACGCTGGAAACGGATCCGTGATGCCTCAGTCTTGGCTGAACCGCTCCCCGTATGCGTATTGCCGTCGTCGCTTGTTAGGTGTACCGATTTTGCCTTCCGAGCCTGACTACGTCTCACAGTGGCGGCTTTCACCGAGACAGCCTCGTCTTCTAAGATGGTGCCGAATCCTCATTCAGCCTGATGTGATTTTGATTCTCCTGCCTTTGTCCATTAACTATACGACATGGTACATGATCTTGACACTCCAATCAACAGCAATGGCCGAGTACTATGGAATGTCCGTGGATGCAATCGGATACTCTTATTTATCAAGTGGGCTCGGTACTCTTCTTGGAAGCTTCCTTTCTGGCGCCTTGCTTCAATGGTCGTACAGGTATGAAGTGCGACGATGCAAGGGGCAGTGCGACGCGCGAGAGGAAAGCTTTGACACCTGTCATATTAATCCTTACAGGGCTCGGCTTTTACTATTGATTCCCGGTAATGCAATTATGATTGTCACGAGTATTGTTTTTGGATGGTGCATCCACTTTCACGTCTCCATCTACTGTCCGTTGGTCATGACATTCTTCTCATCTGTGGTTGCCATCTACTACATGAGCGCAACCAATAGCCTGCTGATTGATTTATTTCCAACCGACTCAGGCGCCGCTACGGCGAATTCTAACCTAGCTCGCTGCAGTATCTGTGCCGCGGGCCTTGCAGTAGTGGATTTGATGCGCCAAACCATTGGGTCCGGCGTGACAATGACAGTGATGGCAGCTCTATGTGCTCTGAGTGTTCTGTGCACACTGGCTGTTTTACGCTGGGGACCCTCAATCGCTCATCGGCGGGCACTTGCAAACGAAGTGGCCGTCAAACACTAAGAGCACCAAGTATGAACAAGTAGATTTAAACATGAACGAAATTGTATACAGACACTATAAACATTGTTCATTTAGCCCCGGGAGACTTAAATCCAGAGCCCGTCCAGTCTCGAGGCACAAAATTGACCTTAAAGTGGGGCAGGTCAATCATCAGAGCCGATTGCTTGGCGTAAATATCGTATGGATTCGTAGGCATGCGATCCTCGACATTGGCAGGCGGAAGGATATGAAATGAAAGAATGATTCGTGCAATGGCGACGTAGATCTCCCGCTCAGCAAGATTCGCACCTGCACACATGCGGCTACCGGCTCCGAAAGCAAAATGAGGCGGTCCGTTCGGGGCATGGCTATCCAAATAACGATCTGGATTGAAATTGAAAGGGGCCGAGAAATACTTATCATCAAAATTGGCGGCAAAAATATTCAACAACAATGTCGTTCCGGTGGGAATTGTGAGTTTGCGGCCCTTGGTGTTTTTGTACTCCATGGGCTTAACAGTTTGACGGGGCAGACTTAGGGGCATACAATTGAAACGCAGGGTCTCTTTTACGAGGGCACGAATATAGGGAATACTATCGTTTTGGAGAATGCCTTCATAGGGGTTTTCAGGAATAGCTGCCATGATAGCGTCATGTGCGCGTCTCTGGATTTCCTGGCCGTAATCTGTGGACATGTGGCCAATGAACAGAGCCAAAATGGAGGGAATGGTGTCGAGACCGGCAGAAGACATGGTCAAGCACATGCTTTTGAGCTCGTCGAAGCTCGTGAGCTTTGTCTTGCCAGCCTTTACATGAGCCACGATACATTTGGGGTCCTGCTTTTCTTTCGGGGTATCAATGAGGTCTTTCAAGTAGAGTTCACGTTCCTCGCGGCAATGTTCCGCCTGCTTAGGAGTTGCCCTGAAGAACTGCAAAATGGGGAAATAGTCGGCGAGGTTTGAGGCAAAATGACCTCTGAATCGGGTAATGTCCCGCTCGATGGTCAAGACTTTGTCCACGAATTTACGGTCAATGAATCTCCGACCAAAGGCAAAGCACATGGAGACATTGAAGGAGTAGGCGTTGAACATCGTGTGAGGCTCGACGGAAGTATGGGTCGGAATCTGCTGGTTGCAAGCGGTTGACTCTTTATCCAAGTAACCCAACCTTTCGGAAATAGATGCTCGGCTCAAAAATGCACCTAAGGTGCGGCGCTTGCGTTTGTAGCTGGTGCCAAAAGGGGTCGTGCCCACGGTCAATCCCTCTGCAGAAACGACTTTAGAAAAAGTATGATTTTGCGGGCGATCACAATTGGCCGAAATGTTCCCAAAGACCAGTTTCATAGCGGCGTCAAACGAGTTCACGACAACCATTCGTTTTGTACCGAGACGGATTTGGATAACCTCTTCATCGAGGTCCTTGCTCCACTTGTAATAGGCAAGGGCTGGACTCTTGCCAATATGCCAGAGATGGCCAACGACTGGGTATCCTTTCGGTTCCGGGATGCCGTAGATTCTTGCTTGTTCGGGAAGGAATGAGCGGACGAAGATTACCAGTAAGAATAGACCTGCACATGCTGCCGCTACCTGTAGCCATAACTCGGGGGGCCAAAAACTCGGGGGCCAAAAACTAGGGGGCCAAAAACTCATCAAAATTGCCTACCAAGCCGGCTCTATTAGTACTATATATATCTCCCACGTTTCTTCTCTAGAAAGGAGCATGGTATATAGGGACTAGAAGAGACAATGTATTAGGCTTTTCGCTTAGCTGAGGGGCATAGCCCATCGGCCAGAGTGCATAAATTACAGTGATGTTTTTGAGGCGTGCATATGGTCTGGCCAAAGCCCACCAGCAGCGGGTTAATTTCGCGCCAGTGTTCTTTAGGCAACCATGATTCAAGGGCCGCGCGAGTTTTCTCAGGAGTCTTTGTTTTGTGATTGGGGGCCCATCCCCACATATTGGCCAGGCGATGCACATGCACATCCACGCCGATTCCGTCTGTTTTGTTCCATGCGGCCGTTCGCAGAAGATAGGCCATTTTCGGCCCGACGCCCGGCAGGCTGATCATGTCTTGAATGGATTCTGGAATATCGCCATTGAATTTTTCAGCAAGAATTTCAATAGTATCCTTAATATAGCGGGCCTTTTTAGTGTGAAAGCCCACCTGATAAATCCATTCGTCCAATTGATCCACGTCTGTGCTTTGAATTCCTTCCAGCGTCAGGCCGCCGACCGGAGCCAGCTCGCGGCGCAGTTTGGCCATTGTGGCAGCATTGACTTCATCTTTGGTTTGGGAAGACAGCATGAGAGCGATGAGCAATTGAAACCGACGCTGCTTTGGGGTCAGCGGGCCCGCTTGATCGGGGATCCGCTCGCAGCCAACCGTGTCGACCGGGGCCGGCGTCGCCGCTCGCATGGCCTTGACCCGGGTATATATTTCCTGCCAATGAGGCGGTTCCTCGATATCCGGTTCAGATTTGACTGAAATTTCGGCATTCCCGGTATCCGGGAGATAGACCGAATCTTCTTCTTGCTTTACGGGCACATGTTCCAATTTGATTTCAATGCCTCGCTTCTGTTTGGCTACTGCTCTTCGCTTGGCAGGGTCGGCCGTTGTGGCCCTAATCCTCCGCTTGGGAGTTTGCATGAAGCACCTAGAAGTCACCACTATCTTGTCGCGTTATCTCTTATCGATAGCCGTAATGAGTCACAGCTGAGGTCAAAAATGGTCATTTTCAGACAGAATATACGTTTTTAGTTGGAGAATAGTCTCGAATATTATACAGGTACCACCAGAATAAATTTGAGGCAATGTGCGCCGGGAATTATGCTGCGGGCGGTGGAGTGACTGAATTTTTCAGACTCGCCACCAGCTACCCTTGCCGCATGCCCCTGCCCTGGAAATTATCACCGACACACTATATTACTTGAGTCATCCGCCCTTGAATTTTTTCCCTGTCATATACAAAACATGTGTGGAATCTTCGCCGTGTTCCGTCACCCCGACGTTGAGGGTTACAAGAAAACAGCATTACAACTGTCTAAACGTGTTCGCCATCGCGGCCCCGATTGGAGCGGCAACGTGATCAAGAACTCGACCATTCTCTGCCACGAGCGTCTGGCCATTGTTGGTCTTGACTCGGGTGCCCAGCCCATTACTTCCGAGGACGAGAACCTTGCCTTGACCGTCAACGGTGAGATTTACAACCACCGCATTCTGCGTGATCAGTTCAAGGACTACAAGTTCAAGACTCACTCGGATTGCGAGCCTATTATTCCTCTTTACGAGAAGTACGACACCGATCTGGCTAAATACCTCGATGGTTTCTTTGCTTTTGCCATCTACGATGCCAAGCGTGACCGTATGGTTGCTGCCCGTGATCCTATTGGCATCACCACTATGTACATGGGTCGCTCGAGCACTAAGCCCGGCACCGTGTGGATTGGCAGCGAGCTCAAGTCGCTTGTTGACGACTGCGACAAGATTGAGATCTTCCCTCCCGGACATGTTTGGGATTCCGAGACCGACAAGTTCACTCGCTATTACGAGCCTAACTGGTGGGATGCCTCCAAGATCCCCACCAAGCCCGCCGATCTCGGCCTCATCCGCGAGTCGCTGGTCAAGGCCGTGCGCAAGCGGCTGATGTCTGAGGTCCCTTACGGTGTTCTTCTTTCCGGTGGTCTGGACTCGTCGCTGATTGCCTCGATCGCCGCCAAGGAGACCAAGAACGCTCTGCAGGAGGACTCTGTTCACCACTCGCTGGCCGGTGTCGACGCCAACGGCCAGCTCGTCAACACCTCGGGTAGCCGTCTGCACTCGTTCGCTGTTGGCCTGCCCGGTGCTCCCGATCTTAAGGCCGCCCAAAAGGTCGCCGAATTCATTGGCACCATCCATCACGAGCACACCTTCACCATCGAGGAGGGTCTCGACAGTCTGTTTGACGTCATCTACCATCTCGAGACCTTTGACGTTACTACCATCCGTGCCTCGACGCCTATGTTCCTGCTGAGCCGCAAGATCAAGGCCCAGGGCATCAAGATGGTGCTTTCCGGTGAGGGCTCCGACGAGGTGTTTGGCGGCTACCTGTACTTTGGCGCCGCCCCCTCTGCCGAGGAGTTCCACAAGGAGTGCGTGCAGCGCGTCAAGAACCTGTCGTACGCCGACTGTCTGCGGGCCAACAAGTCGACGATGGCTTGGGGCCTGGAGGCCCGTGTTCCTTTCCTGGACCGTGAGTTCCTGGACGTGTGCATGAACATCAACCCCGAGGATAAGCTCATCACCAAGGACCACATTGAGAAATACATTCTGCGCAAGGCGTTCGACAACGGCGAGTACCTGCCGTCCGAGATTCTTTGGCGCCAGAAGGAGCAGTTCTCTGACGGTGTCGGCTACTCGTGGATCGACAGCCTCAAGGACACTGCCGAAAAGGTCATCACCGACGAGATGATGGCCAACCCCAAGGCCGAGTGGGGCGACGATGTCCCGCAGACCAAGGAGGCTTACTGGTACCGTCTTATGTTCGACGAGGCGTTCCCCAAAAACACAAAGGCTGCTGCCTCCACCGTCATGCGGTGGGTGCCCAAGGCCGACTGGGGCTGCCACGGCGATCCCTCGGGCCGCTTTGTCAAGAGCCACGCTGCTGCTGTTGACGAGAAATAGATAGCTAAAATAGAAGGTGCATTCCACCGGATAAAGATACAATGTCTACGCTCTGTACTACACCACAATCCGCTCGCAGGTCCCATAACCGGGTAACCTTAAGTTGGTATATCCATACAACCAACACTCCTAGTGCTCGGATTCCGCCGTAAGGAGGCCAGGGGGTGAGGGGGAATCCCCCACAAATACCCAGTTGTAACAATTCTGTAAAGTTTTGGTACTTTTGTAGGGGCCAAACAGCAGGGGTCGGTACTTCCGGGTAACTCGACTTGAATTTTGGGACTCAAAGGCATGGCGATCAGCCGCACGTACGTGTTGATTAGGGTGTCACGTGAGGGTCAGCCGCACGCGACGTGCCTGGCTGTCCAGAGTCGTAAACTGGCGCAGCGAGTTGTAAACCAAAAATATCCCCATAAATTCGTTACTTGCCTACGGTCTATAAAATCATACAGGCTGTATGGATCAGAGATGGGCCAGCTCGTGGAACCGGTTGGGCCAGATCTCGCTAAACACGTCCCAGATGTACTTGACGTAGATGATCTGCATCCCCAGGTCCTTGACAAACTCGCACTCGTCTTCGACAACAGACCGGCAATGGTATGGCAACAGCACCTTATGGACACCGGCCATATGCGCGCCCAGCAGCTTCTCGCGCACGCCGCCGACCGGCAAGATCTTGCCGCGAAGCGTAATCTCGCCCGTCATGGCAATGTCGCGCGGAACAACCTGTTTTGTCAACAGCGACACGTAGCTTAGCGCCATCGCCACGCCCGCAGACGGACCGTCTTTCGGAATGGCTCCGGCAGGCGCATGCAGATGGATGTCGCTCTTGGCCAGCAGCTCCGAGTCGATGCCCAAATCAGCGGCGTGCGACCGCACCCAGGAAAGTGCAATCTCTGCCGACTCCTGGATCACTTTGCCCAGCTTGCCGGTGAGCTTCAACTTGCCGCTGCCGTTCGGGATCAGCGTCGACTCAAACATGAGCAGACCGCCCGTGCCGGAACCCATGTACGCCAGGCCGTTCACAAGGCCGTACGACGACCGCTGCACGGTATCGCCTTGCTCGTTGACGTAGCTGTCGACCTCGTCGTTGACAACATCGTCGTGGATGCGTTCCAGACCCAGGTACCGCTGC
Organism: Wickerhamiella spandovensis; assembly: GCA_022577695.1. Lineage (NCBI taxonomy): Eukaryota > Fungi > Ascomycota > Dipodascomycetes > Dipodascales > Trichomonascaceae > Wickerhamiella > Wickerhamiella spandovensis. The sequence continues at coordinate 675,624 of JAKIRT010000002.1, read as the reverse complement.
AGATCAGCCACCGAGATGGTCACCTTGGCGCTCGGTTTGCCCTCGCTCAGTAGCTCGACAGCAACGCCGCGACAAATGGTGCCCAGCGCCCGCTCCAAGCTGCGCACGCCGCTCTCGCGCGTGTAGTGCGTCGCAATATAGTGGATCACGTCGGGCGGGATAGTCACTTGGCCAGCATTCAGCGCGTTGGCCCGCTCCTGTTTGGGAAGAAGATAGTTTTCGGCAATAAACTGCTTCTCCAGGTACGTATAGCCTTCAATGTGGATGACCTCAAGGCGGTCCAGCAGCGCCGGCGGAATGGTGTCGGTGCTGTTTGCCGTGGCAATAAAAATACTGTGGCTGAGATCAACAGGGAACGACATGTAGTGGTCCACAAACGACGAGTTCTGTTCGGGGTCTAGGACCTCGAGCAGTGCCGCCGACGGATCGCCATGCGTGCCGTGGTTGCCCTGGCCGACCTTGTCGATCTCGTCCAGCACAAAGACAGGGTTCATGGTGCCTGCCTTGCGCAACGCCTGCACAATCACACCGGGCATCGACCCGATATAGGTGCGGCGATGGCCGCGGATCTCGGCCTCGTCGCGCACGCCGCCGAGCGAGATGCGCTGCAGCTTGCGGTTGAGCGCGTGCGCCACCGACTTGGCCAGCGACGTCTTGCCCACGCCGGGCGGGCCCACCAGCAGCAGAATCGGCGTCCTCGCGGCGCTCTTGACGGGCCCATCGCTTTTTGCGCCATCGCTTTTTGCGCCGTCGTTCTTTGCGCCATCCGCACCAGCGGCAGGTTCAGGCGCATGGGTCTGCTGCAAGTACATCACTGCAAGATACTCGAGCAGCCGCTTCTTGGCCTTTTGCAGACCGTAATGGTCGTTATCAAGGATCTCGCGCGCCTCGTCAACCACTCCGGGACTCAGATTCGGCGTGCCCGTGTTGTTCCAGGGCAGATCCGCGATTGTTTCCAGAAACGTCCGCGCCACCTGGTACTCTGCCTGGGCCGAGTTCATGCGCTTCATGCGGCGCAGCTCTCTGTCGACGATTTTGCGGCCGTCTGCAGGCAGATTGGCCTTTTTGAGCGTCTCCTCGAGCGCTCCTAGCCCATCATCGTCGTCATCTTCACGACGAGCAACGGGACGCAGCGGCCGAACGGCCGGAGTTTGGCTCGTCACCGTCTTCTTGGGTGGCGCCAAGCGCACAAGCGCATTGCTGGCCGGTTTGGACTCGTTCTGCCGCTTGAGCTGCTCCGCCTTATTCTGGATAGCAGTAATAAGCACCTTGATGCGAGTGGTGGGGTCCGTCTCAGCAAGCAAATCGTACTTTTGACTATACTCGAGCGGCAAAACTGACACAAGCACATCGACCAAAGTAGACGGCGACGAGATGCCCTCTGTAAACGACAAGAAGCGCTTAACCACCTCGTAGCCGGCCTTATCCCAGGGCGCAAAAAGAGCCGTCACGCTGCTCTTGAGTCTGTCTATGAGCTCGGAGTTGAACGGCGGAGAGTTGGGTTCCCGTAGAAGCGTCACTTGGGCCACCTGGTTCTGCGAATTGAGCCCATTGGCATCGGTTACCTGCACCCGTGAGAGGCCCTGCACAATCATAGGCGTCTTGGTGTCGCCATTGGGCTGTGTAATGACCCGCGCAAGCGTTCCAACCCACGGCCGGTTATAATCGTCACTGGGCGGCTCCGGTACAGCCACAAACAACAGCTCGGAGGGCGTCAGAAACGGCACCGCCGCTTTGACCTTCCTAAAGTCCTCTGTAGCCAGCGGAGCAATCTCTTGACCAATCGGAACGCCCATTCGCATCACAATTCCAGGCATAAGAATTTGATCTGGCGGCAATGCCACCAATCGCACGTTAACCACATCTTTGCTAGCAGTCATAATGGATGGTGGGGGCGGTACCCCACAGCTGACTATATCTCGCTCACCCGACCGACCAGCCGAGCCCATGCCCCTGCCTAGGCTCATCAGAACCAGCACGCATGGTTCTCATGTCCATGTTTGGCTTGGCTGCGCAGTTGTAGTCTCATTTTTTCTTTTTAATTTTTGTAGCTCTGGTTTGTCGGTTTTCTGGCCGCTGCTAATACAAAGTTTTAAATATATTTACACTTACCTTTTTCTACACCTCTCCGCTCGTCGGTGTTCCGCATCGAGACCTAGTCTAGGCATACATGTTCGCCTTTGGCGGCCCGGGAGGATACAGGGGGGAAATCCCCCGCGAATACATCAGCCAAAGCTCTTTTAAGTGGTTTTCAGCCTAGCATCGGGCACTACAATTTAGAGTTCGGTTCCAAGTATGAAACGGAACTTTTTTCTATTTTCAAAATCTCGATAGAGTGCATAAAAGAATCGTATTTAGTTATTTATGAGCCGAAACTCAGAAGAGTATATACAACGCCTTTGTTTTCATAAATACAGAGACTAATATTAAGCCTTGAGTTCGACAGAAACCTTGTCGCCAGACTCGCTGCCAGACTCGATGTGCTCCACACCAGGCTTGTCCAGGGAAGGAGCGCGGCCACCGCCAACGGCATTGATCTCGTCGATGTTGGGGACCATGCTGGGGCGGAACGAAGTCGACTTCCAGGCAGGAATGCCGCTGTTCCAGAGCTCGTCAACCTCCTCAAGAGTAAGGCCGTGGGTCTCAGGGAACATGAAGAAAATGTGGATGGTCATGACGCCACAGAAAGTAGCGTAAATGACGTAGGTCTTCCAGGTGATGCTCACAAACGCAGGGGGAGTGAACATACCGATGGCAAAGTTCATCATCCAGTTGGCAGCAGCACACAGACCATTGGCCATGGCACGCTGCTCAAGAGGGAAGATCTCGGCACAGTAAATCCATGCAACAGGACCCCAGGTGGGGGCAAAGGTAGCAACAAATAAGTAAGAAACAGCAATGGCAGCCTTGGAAGCAGCCTTTTGGTCCTCGGGGATACGAATACGGACCTGCTTGTTGCCCTCGAAACCGTCGGGACCAGTAGGCTTGGAGTAGACGGCAAGAATACCAGCCATGGCAAACAACCAGCCCATCAGCAGGATCGAACCAGCAATCATAACCGAACGGCGACCCCACTTGTCAACCCACAAAAGAGCAGGCACAGTCATAGCAACGTTGATAACGTACTGGATCGAAGAAGCAACCAAGTTGGCATTTCCAGAGTAACCAGCCATGGTGAAAACGTTGACAATGTAGTACATCATAACATTCATACCCGTAAGCTGCTGCCAGATCTGGCACCAAAGTCCGACCATGGTACGACGCAGGTTGGTCTTGCCCTGGAACAAAGTGAAGATGGTGACAGTAGAGTTGTGCTCAATGCGCACGGCCTCCTTGATCTCCTCAATCTCAATCTTGACCTGATCGGCCTCACGGTCGCCGCCAGCCTGAATGTGAGAAATGATATTGATGGCCTCTTCCCAACGGTCCTTCTTGGCGAGCCAGCGAGGCGACTCGTCCAGGAAAGCGGTACCAAAGTACAGAATCAAACCAGGAACAATCTGAATGGCCCAGCCAATACGGAAAGACGCAGTGCTCTTGATGTAAGAAAGACCAAAGCAGATGTAGAACATGATCATGATACCCCAGGTAATAGCCCATTGGAAGATACCAACAAGACGACCACGGATATTCTTGGGAGACAGCTCGGCAATGTAAACGGGAACGCTCGAAGAAGCGAGACCGATACCAACACCAGCAATAAAACGACCAGCAATAAGCATACCCCAGTGAGCAGATCCAGACTGAATAGCACAGCCAATGATCCAAACAACCGAAGACAACTGAATAATAGGACGACGGCCCAAGCGATCACTGATGGAACCACCAATGATAGAACCAACAAGCGAACCACCAGGCATAGAAGATGTGATACCAGCCTGACGAGTGGCATCAGGATGGTCAAAGTACTCGAGGTAAGGCTTCTCACCAATGAAGGCCGACATCGAAGAGATATCGAAACCAAACAGCATACCACCCATGGTAGCGATGATGGTGATCAAGTAAGGGTTGCGCACCTTATACTTGAAGTCAAGGACAAACATGTGCAAAGTGTTTAAAATGTGTTTTCGAGTTGATGGGAAACAGAGAGCCTCTGGGCCTTCTTATATAGAGTTGGCAACCTGTAGAAACTTGCCCTTGTATGCACATCAGGAACCCGCATGCATATGCACCCCGCGCCCTGGCTATTTTTTCCGGGGCAGTGCTGGTAGCCAAGAGGGCCAAATCAGTTTGTTGGGGGGCTCCAAACGTAAGATAAATAGCATTATTCTAGCGCTATTGAGTTTTTAAATGTCATCATCTCATTTTTCCCCTTTTTAAGGATCACTATTGGAGAGGCACGGCTTGATGGCTCAACATGACACGCGTGATCAAATGAAGAATGTGCAGGCTGTGGTTAGGGCGCGGAGAGAGCGGGGTAACTTGACTCGCACAAGTGGTCTCCACATTTTGGGGTTTAGGAGAATATGGCAGCTCAAATTTATCCCCCAAGGCTTATTTCACGTAAAATGTTATTTGGTACTTGAATTTCTTGAAAATAACTAGGATATATGCCTGTTTAGGAAAAACCATGCCTCGCTTCATAGTCAGGGGATGTCCCTTTTTCGGACAAATATGCAGTTATGCTTAGTGTTATGTTAGTAATAATGAAGAAACTACGTCACTGTACGTTTGAGCGGGTCCCCTCAACCATGTAGCCCCGCGTTCTGCAAATATCTCGCCATTATCAAAGAGGGAAGGGTGTGACGATTGCTATTTTCAAGTTGCTTTGAATTTTAGAAATAGTCACTATATTTTTTTTGTATCTAGTGGGGCGGCCTATGCCGTTTTCCGCTGGCTTCAAGGCGTTTTCTACCCGTTTTGTTGCCATAGCAATGGATGACCAGCCCAGCCAAGCAAGAGGGTAAGGCAAGCCCCTTTCTGCCCCTGCCTCGAAGAAGCGGCTGAACCGCTTGGCCCTCCTTGGCGGTTGGACTTGGCAGACGACCAAGGTCAATGAAATCCGCTAGCAGCCGCATGAGCTAGAGAAATATGTATGTATCTGATAGCATTATTTCAATCTTATTTTAGATCGGTGCGGCTAAAGTGGTGTGCGTTATTTGAGATCGCTTCGTATCTAGCCGATTAGATCATTGCTCAACCTTGGAGGGGTAACAAACGCCTATGCAAGTAGTCTCCGCTCATGTAATATTATGGTTCGGTACCTACATTTGCCCGTCCCGGCAAGCGCCATAGCTGGCTGGATAATTTCCTAGGTTTATGTTTGCTTAGCAGTATCAACGGGACGGTTATCGATCCCTCAAAACTGATGGCTGGTCAACAGACCTGGCCTAGATGAAACCAGTGGTAGGTCTGTGCCTCACACATCATGCGAGAGGGGTGAGTTGCATGCTGAATCAGCGGTCTAGACTGCTCACCCCACATTTACATGCCAACTTTCAGTTTTACTGCAGAAAAATTTTCTCTCTGGGGGATGCGGCTGAAGATATGTGCGTGCCAGAAGCGGATTCGCAGGTTTGTTGTCCAGGTCCTTAGCAGACATAAGATAATTAAATATTCTAGCTTGGGTTTATCAAAGCAGCAGGTTGCGGTCTTTCCTTGAGGGTTTATTTTTAGTCAGGGTAAACCCCCCTGCGAGAGGTAATTACATGCTGCAGGCCATAGACAAGGCATTTTTCCGAGTACCGTACCCGTATGCCCATGAATGTTGATGGAATAATTCCACGAAAGCTATTTATTGAGAAAATAATAAATGTCAGCTAATTAAAACTAAGACACAAGCAGTTACGCTTTCCTGTGCTATGAAACATGAATAGTGCAATTATCTGATGCGGAACGAGCCGATCAGCCCGAGTGCTTCTCGCTGATATCGCTAACAGGAGATTCCTCGTGGGTAACAGTAGGCTTGTCGATGGACGGAGCACGACCACCACCAGCAGCGTTAATATCCGTAATATTGGGGATATAATCGGGACGCCAAGAGGCACTCTTCCATGCAGGAACGCCCGACTGCCACATCATGTCGATCTCCTCAAGGGTACGCTCATGAGTTTCAGGCCACATGAAGAAGACGTGGATGGTCATTGCACCGCAGAAGCTAGCAAAGACAAAGTAGGTCTTCCATGTGATGTTCACAAAGGCAGGGGGAGTGAACATACCAATGGCGAAATTGAGAATCCAGTTGGCAGCAGCGCACAGACCATTAGCAACGGCACGTTGTTCCAGCGGGAAAATTTCTGACACGTAAATCCAGCCGGCAGGGCCCCAAGTAGGAGCAAAAGTAGCAACAAACAGGTAGGAAACAGCAATGGCAGCCTTGGAGGCAGACTTGTGTTCCTCAGGGATACGAATACGCACCTGATTGTTGCCCTCAAAACCGTCGGGGCCAGTAGGATCAGAGTATACGGCCAGAATACCGCCGAGAGCAAACAGCCAACCCATCATGATAATCGAACCGGCCAAGAAGGTAGGACGACGACCCCATTTGTCGATCCACAACAAAGCAGGGACGGTCATAACGACGTTAATGACGTACTGAATCGAAGAAGCAACCAGGTTGGCATCACCAGAGTAACCGGCCATAGTGAAAACATTGACAATGTAGTACATCAGCACGTTCATGCCGGTCAACTGCTGCCAGATCTGAGTCCAAAGACCAACCATGGTACGACGCAGGTTGGTCTTACCCTTGAACAGACTGAGAATAGTAGCGTTAGAGTTGTGCTCAATGCGAACAGCCTCCTTGATCTCCTCGATCTCGATCTTCACTTTATCAGCCTCACGGTCGCCGCCAGCCTGGATATGAGAAATGATGTTGATGGCCTCTTCCCAGCGGTCCTTGGCAGCCAACCAACGTGGCGACTCGTCCAAAAACATAGTACCCAAGAAGAACAGCAAGCCAGGAACAATCTGGATACCCCAAGCAATACGCCAGCTAGCAATACCGTTGATGTGTGAAAGACCATAGCAGATGTAGAACATAATCATGATACCCCAAGTAACCGACCATTGGAAAAGACCAACCAGGCGGCCACGAATGTCCTTGGGCGAAAGCTCGGACACATAAACGGGCACCTGTGACGACGCGAGACCAATGGCAAAGCCAGCAATCAAACGACCGAAAATAAGCTGCGTGAGGTTTTGGGTCGAAGCCTGAATGGCGGCACCGATACACCAAATAATAGCAGCCAATTGAATAACCGGCTTGCGGCCAAGGCGATCAGAAATCCAACCCGAGACAAGCGAGCCGAGAAATGATCCACCAGGCATAGAAGACGTGATGCCTGCTTGCTTGGTCGCATCTGGGTCATGGAAGAATTCCTTGTAGTGGACTTGACCAATAAAGGCCGACATTGACGAGATATCAAAGCCGAAAAGCATACCACCCATAGTAGCAATAAGTGCCGTCAGGTAGGGATTTCGGACCTTGTAGGGAAATCCAATACCTCGCATTTCAATAGATGTTTGGTGTGATGTAGTTGTTTACCGTAGGTGTGATGCAAAGAGTTGTTCTTAGGTTAAAGGAAGTTCAACTAAAGAATAAGCTTTTCTTCGAGGATCACTTTGGACGGGGCCCCCATCTAAAAAAACTCTAATACTTATAGTTCTCGAATCGGCTCTAGGTCATGCATGCGTTTGACCCCGCGCAGTCGATGACGTTGACATTGCATAATATGCACCTGGTGACAAGCCAGTGGCAAAGCGCCGTGCCTTTGGAGAAATCCGAAAATATTCTCTACGGGATTAAAAAAAACCATACATAGATGATCGGCCTGGTCTAAAAGGTTTGGGGCTTTTTAAGGGTAGTTGCCTTACACCCCGTGGTTCAGGTGTGGGGATCCGCACGTCAACCCCAAACCAGGAATACGACCCCGCACCGGTATGGTGATTTGCTACTAAGCATGCCGGCATATGCAGCCGGATAAACAGGTGTTGGCTAATTATGCCGACACAAACAGCCCATGGCCATTTAAATAGTTTGAGATGAACGGTTGAAATATGCCTATTGCAATGGCCCTAAAAGTTTGTACCTAGCTGCTTGCGAAGCATGAATGTGTCATGTTTATAACCATGCAGGGGCCGCAGAACGGCTCATAGTAAAACGGTTATTAGGGCTAGTGAAACTTCTTGGCTAGAGTCGTACCTGCATTCAAGTGTATAGAGCCCGAGCATTAACGTGTTTTGATTTTTTCTTCTTATTTTACTCCAAGTTTGTGCCCCCAGATTTTGACAAGGCGCATAACACATGATGATTGCTGCAGTTGCAGGGTGAGGTTAGCGTTACTCAGACGGAATTTTTTTGCTCCTAAAAATATACTGCTGCACGGTTTTGACAGAGAGGATCATGTTTTTTTTTGAGGTTTAATTATAAGATTAATAGTTAGTTGTCGTCATAGATTTCCAACGGCGACAGATGCTCCTTCCAGCTGTCACTTCGAGGGTATGATTTCTCAGGCACGTCGGGGGACCGGAGTAGATTGAGCCGAGCATTTACCCTGGTGCCACCCATAACCGAGATGTAATTGTTCCAGTTTTCAGAGATCAATGGGGTTAATGGCTCAAATGCCTCAGTACCATCTTCGTTTTTTGTAACATTATAGATAGCTCCGACTAGTCGTCCAGGCATATAAGCTATCTGATCTCTGTCCGTGTAGCGCATCCGTCTAGCGACTCTGAAACAACTCGTGCCGGCACAATGCGTTTGGTTAAATAAGGGCACCCCCTGCGGCACAGTGACATGGGTATCTTCCCGTCCGTTGATGCAGCTAACAATAACTATTGTTGGCGGCTGCGACTTCGTAGAATGGATGTCGGCGTCAATACTTGGCTCTATGCCCAGAAACCCAGACAGCTTTGGGGTTTTAGGCTTCTGAAACAGATGGGTTCTTCCTTGTCCGGCTGCAGCGACAGACCATTGTCGCTGGACTCGCATGCCGGAATATGCACGCAGGTTGTCGATCGTGCATGCTGCATCCGCAGTCAAAACAGGGACACCCCCAACGATGGCCAGCAAGTCTAGAACCAGAAATAGCAAGCCTAGAGGTCCGCGAAAACATAAAAACATTTTTCTTACGTTGTTAGGACGATGGATGATGCCTTTGTCTTGATGGGGGTATTACCCCAGGATTTGGCCAGAACCATAAACCCAGCCCCCAGGCGACCCCTAAACGGTAAAGAACACAGATGCGCAATTAAATAGAAAAAATACGGAAACTGTAGAGGTCAAGTGCAGTAACCTGGTGGTACGGCATTCAAGCAGTGCTTTAGTGCTAGTTTTTTCGCGCCTCTCGGCTTGCATATGCAACTAGTTGAACGCGTAGAACAATCTAGGGATCGCAAAAAACCCTCCCCAAGAAGCATAAAGTAAAAAAGTAAGAAATCGGGCAAAAAGGGAGTCACCACATATGTTGGGCCATTAGCTTGAAAATCCCTCGGATGGGCTCAACAGCGTCCTTTTTGCCCCGTGGGGAACCCTGTTGTGGGGACTCGATCGGGAGTATGCATTGTCTGGATGCGGCAGTTACCCCTGCCTGGGGTGACTAAGACCGGAAGGCCGACGGGAGTTTCCTGCAGCAGCAGGAGCTGCAACAACAACGAGATCGTAGGTACCAAGATCCCCCGCTGGCAGGCTGTTGAAACCCCGGCACCCGAGTTCGGGAAGCCGTTTATATTTCGTTTAACTTCTTGTGATGGTGATATTAGCATTGAGGTGACCGACTTGGACCATGCCTGGCAAGAGACTTTGGATCGCACGGCCTTGGCTACTCGAGGCAAGGAATGTGGGTGCGTCGCTGATCTTAATGGGTCGGCCCAGATTTCTGCGTTTGCCGAGAATCTAAGAAAATGGCTACCGCGAGCAAAGTATGCCCTTGCAACCAGCGGCCAGCTGCAGATTAATGTCAAGGAAAAGTTGCGGGGCATGCAGACCGAGCTGCAATGGCAATTCAGGGCCAACCAGCTAGACACTCGAGAAAGCCTCGAGCTCACGCAAGCGATCAGCAGGAGTCTTTTTGGAGTCATCGAGAGTCTTGGATCCGAGCTTAAGTCTGCAAAGGAGGTTGTTCGTGAGAAGAGCTTTCATATTCGTAGCATGAGCGACGCCTTGGCAAGATCGGCAGAGTATGTGCCTCGCCGATACCAGCGGAGCTTCAGTACTAGTTTTACTGAAACCCGTGAGCATGATCTCAAGGCACTTCCTGAAGAGTCTGTCGATACATGGAGCTCTGTGAACCTAGCAGCTCAGTATTGGCAGGCTCCTGCTTCTCAACCGGAGCCAAGTCAACGCCAAAGCCAGCCCCAAAGCCAGCCCCAAAGCCAATATCACCCTTTTAGCATCCTAGCGAGTGAGCCTAACATGTTGCCAAGCGAGCCTAGCCAACAAACACAGGAAATTGGACTGCCTTCCTCGCAGCCGTCTCAGGTGCCTGTTCAGCTTGGTTCCACACAAGCGGATACGCCTCTTGCGTCTTCCCCGCCGCCGTCGGATCCCGTACAGCCGCCGTCGTCACCTCGCAAGGTTTCAGAGGCCGAGCGGCTCGAGCGGCGACGTCAGCTACAGCCCAAGGGCACTGCGAAGAAACGAAGACGGTTTTAGAAACCGACTTACTCTGAGAAACAATGATTCAGTAGTTCTGTATATGTGAACCCAGAATCCGTTACATTATTGCCATATATAACAGGCTAGTAGGTGAGTTTGCATGGGCCACTTCGTGTGTGTGACCTTATGTGTGCCCTTATGTGTGCCCTTAGAGTATTGACGAACCTTGCTTGATTTACTTCTTTATGTCTCCAAGCTCGGTGACTATAAATAAAAATGCTCAAGAGCTACTTGAACGCTGCGAACTGCATCTCGATAGTGACCGTGGTCTTTGGCAAGATACATGATCGCAGCACCCCAGGTGTCCACAAAGGCTTCGAGTGTGGGCCGATCGGAGAGCTGGGGGGTTATTTTTCGATACTTTGCGATATCGTTTTTGAGAGCGCGGGACAAGCAACGGCCATCAATATCGAAATCAAAGTTAGCCATGACTTTGGCTACCTCTGGCGCCGACGGCGACGCTAGTGTGTACCGCTCGAGCTCAAGATCGGCTTCTGTATACTTCTGATGGATTCTAAAATCAAGAAGACGCACCATATTTTGCATGAGGATATCCACAACAGCACGTTTAAGGGAACCGAAACTTGTAATCTCAAAGTCAGGAACAGATAGGGCTTCGGGGAGCTCAGGAGCTTTAGCAGTATGATCTGGCGCTTGTACATGTGCTTTCTCATGCTGCACATGCTGCACGTGGTGCACAGACTCGTCGATATCCATCATATCAATATCGGCTTCAGGACTGGCCGTCGAAGCAAAACGACTAGGCAGACTGGTTTGAGATTGCCCATTTGCTTCGGGAGTATGCTGGCTAAATGGACTTTGCGCTTTAGATACGTGTTCCGCTGGAGTATCCGCTTGGCTCGGAGAGTCGCTCGGAGAGTGACCGGGAGAAAGGCCGGGAGAAAGACCGGGAGAAAGACCGGGAGAAAGACCGGGAGAAAGACCGGGAGAAAGACCGGGAGCAAGGCCAGGAGAAAAACCCGCCTCTTCAGCAACCTTGGACGCAATTAGTTCCGCAGTCATTCCAGGAACGAACATCACCGTGGGAATCTTGTTGATGATTGCCTTTGTGGAGAAGTTCCTGTCGTTGGTGCATAAAACAGTGCATCGGCGGGCCTTGAAAAACAAGCAACAGTCCAGAATCGAATCATCGCCGACAAGCCCCGAATGAATGATTTCCATATATTGCTGGCCCTGTATGGACGGATTAGAACAGGAAAACATGTCGTGGAAGAAGTGAATGGCTTTACGGGCCTTTGGAGCCAATTCTGGTTTGGCTCTGCTGGACTTCAATCGATCCAGCTCCTCGATAGTTGCCTTGGGAACAAGAACAATATGCCCATACCGAGGCGCAATGGACACAAGCTCGCGGACCAGGTCCAGCTGGTCGATCGCGAAATTGGTGTCTATCACCAGGATAGACTGCCCCATTATTAAGGCTGGATCAGGGAGAGCCCCACTGTCAGTTGGGGCTAACAGGAGCTGAGCTGAGTGGGGAAAGCAAAGCTCGTCTGAACGACTAGAGCAGGAGCTAAAGACTCATAGACTAACCTTTGCAAACGCCAAAATTTATCGAATACAAAGGGGCAAGTTTATTGACCCTGATCCAGATCGCAAGTACCTGCGTATGCATGGGTGGTGCTACCAATAGGGTGAGGGCAGGCAGACTTTTGAGAGGGTAACTGTCGCAGGGTAGCATGCATGCTGTGGGAAAGCAGCCACAGACCGGCAAAAGATGCCTATATATCGCCTAAACTTCTAAAATTATTTATAGAGCCAAGGCGTAGATGGGTTGACCACAGCAGTTTTGGCTTACATTCCAGCCGTCCAAAACAGGCGGTGCATGCAGATGGCTGCGCTGGATGAGGATTTTGTTGATGCATGGGACCATTGACTCATGCAGGGTCAAAAAATTTCCACCCTGATTTTCGGGTCGCGGATGGACAACCGAGAGGAGTTTGTAGGGTCATACAAGAGTTACTAACAAACTGGTTCTTTGGCAATAATTTTTTCTTACTTTAATGGACAGACCAAAAGAGGGGGCCTGAAAAATGGGCACGCCAAGACGCTTACAAGGCAGGGGATTTCTGGCTGCCCTGCATGCTTAAGTAAGATATTTTTTTGAACCGTTAATAATAAAAAGCCCCAATAGGCATCCCATATTCTCCAACTTGATTCATTGATCCATCATGAGTGACCCATTGACGGATCCGAATTATATGGCTAATCGTGCGTCTAACGCATGCATCTACACGACATATGCAGTCTGCCTTGTCTTTGGCCTGGCTGTTGCGTGGTGGGCTCGTAACCAGCCCTACACCAATAGCAACGGTACAAGACGGTGGTTACCGCTGAGTATGAACTTTGTCGCTTCAGGTAAGTTATTCCAAACATTCACATCAACACAGGCAGCGTATTACGGGTGCCCGAAAGGGCTGAGATGAAACCGTTGAACTCGATCAAGTTAGTACTTGCGTGAGAAATGTGCGTTGCAAACAATTGTATTCTAACCTCCAGGTATGGGGTGTGGTATTCTTTTAACGTACCCCCAAATTGCTGCTTTTGCCGGCTTGCATGGACTTTTGGTGTATGCTTTGTGCGGTGCTATTCCGTTCATTATGTTTGCTACCCTTGGTCCTATCATCCGGCGCAAGACTCCCAAGGGCTTTGTGCTCACCGAGTGGATTCGCCAGCGCTACGGTATCCTGACTGCTTGGCTTGTGTCTGGCTTCACTATTTTGACCTTGTATTTGTTCACTGTTAGTGAGCTGACTTCCATCAAGTATGCCATTGAGACCATGACTGGTTTGGACGGCTTGCCGGCTATGATTGTCGAGTGTGTTGTTGCCGGTATCTATACGTCGATTGGTGGATTCCAAACCTCGTTTATTACCGATAATGTCCAGGGTATTATGGTTGTGATTCTCGTGATCATCTGCTCTATTGCCATGGGTGTGACTGTTGACATCGACAAGAGCGCGGTTGGTCCTAGTGGACTGCTCAAGCCGAACCTGCTGGGCTGGAAGCTGATCTATATTCTGTTTGTGGCCATCATGACCAACGACTGCTTTATGGCCGGTTTCTGGCTGCGCACGTTCGCTTCGCGCACAAACAAGGACCTGATGCTGGGATGCTTGGTGGGTGGCTTTTTGCTGTTTGCTATCTCCACTGTTGTGGGTATCCCCGGCTTGCTGGCCGTGTGGTCGCATATCATTGACCCTGAATCCGAGACGTTTGAGTCGGACTCCTCGATCGCGTTCTTCTTGGTGCTGCTCGAGCTGCCCCGCTGGGTGCACGGCTTTGTCTTGGTGTTTGTGACCATGCTGTCTACTTGCACCATCGACTCCCTGCAGTCGGCCATGGCGTCGACTGTTTCTAATGACTTTTTCCGCAACAAGGTCCGCATGGTATACGTGCGCTTGTTTGTGCTGGCCATGATGGCTCCGTCCATTGTGGTTGCTTTGCGCGCCCCTAATGTCCTCAATATCTACCTGATCTGCGATATCCTGTCTGCTGTGGTTGTTCCAGTGATGTTTTTGGGTCTCAACCACCTATTCTACTGGCTGACCGGTTTCGAGATCATCATGGCAGTAATTGGCGGCATTCTCGGCGTGTTTTTCTTTGGTCTCGTCTTCTACCACGGTGACACTTCCTCGGCTGGCGGTCTCTTGCTTCTTGAGCAGGGTCTGTACGGCGATGACTGGGCTGCCTTTGGTACGTTTGTGGCTGCTCCTGTCTGCTCGGTGATTGGTGCTGCGATTGGTCTGTTTTTGCGGGGTGTTTTCTTTGCTATCCGGACCCACCGTCTGTTCTACATCTTCGAGAAGCCCGAGGAGCCCAAGCAGCATACCATTGTGGCCGAGTTCTTGGAGAGCAGCGAAGGCGGTTTCTTTGGCGACCAGCCCTGGTACGAGCGCTACAACCTTGGTCCCTGGGCCAAGAAGGTCGACTACTGGGTGTTTGTTCAGCCCGAGGACGAGGAGGACAAGCCTAATGGCTGGTTTATCGGCGGCGTTCCTTGGTACGAGAAGTTCAATCTCGGTCCGTGGGCAAAGAAGGTAGACCACTTTGTGTTCCAGAAGCGCGCTCCCGTGGGCGGAAATGACGGTACGGTGACCTCGAATCGCTCTGATATCACTGAGGATTCCGAGCAACACCCCATTGATAAGAAATGATAACGCTAATAGATGACTTACTATACCTTACACTTTCACAAGTGCATCCCTGCCTGACGGCGACGATGTATACACCAGCTATAGACGCTGCCTGCACCTGCATTGGCCTTTTCAACCGGGCAGATAAACTTGTATGAAGGGGGGCCATTTGCGGGGGAATCCCCGCACCCCCTGGCCGCCTTCCGGCGGTAGATTGGGGACCAGCTATAGACTACAGCCGTAAGGCGGAAAACCGACGAGCTCTAGCTCGGAGAGTTATAAAAAAAGAACAAACGTCCCGGTTAGGCTACCGTGGAAGCCAAAAGGATGTAGACCCACGAGAAGTAGAAAAAAGGTAGATTATATCTACAATACGAAAATAGAAACTTACAATTGTTGTGCGCGACGCGTGGACAGCTAGTCCTGGCCAGGCAGACTCTCGCTGGACCCCTTTTTGATCTGCAGAGGCACGGTGCGGCCTGCAAACGACAGCGGCCGGTTCGGCGACCGCGGAGGCACCGAGCCCGCGTCTGAGGGAGGCGCCGTGCCGCCCGCCGTGGCTGCTGTGGACGAGAACGACTCGAGCGAGCCGCTGGCCGGAATCGTGCCGCCCGCGGCCGCGGCAGCCGCGGCGGCAACAGCCGCGGCCGTAGCAGGGTTGGCCAGCGATTTGGGCGTCGACGGCTCCTCGGGTTCATTTACAGGCGTCTTGACTCGCTCAGGCACGCCTGGGCCGCTAGAGGTCAAGAGCGCGCGAACAGTGCCATGGACAGAGTTGCGAACGGCGGTGGTGCCTACAGCAGACGCAATCGGCAGAGTCGATTCAGGCAACGCAGGCGCAAACGACTGGCGCTGCACGCTCTGCGCCTCTTCAGCGTCGTACATCTCGTCGTCTGTGGTAACAGGCACGGATGTCTGGCGCGAGAGCGACTCTTCATCGGCTCGCGAGCTGACCCCGGCAGAGGTCGCGGCTCCCGCAGAGGTGCCGGCACCGGCGGTTGACGGCGCCGAGACGGTTTCGGTGCTGTCGACGCCGTAGGTTGCTTGTGGTTGCACGCGATGAACGGGCAGAGCGGCCGATTCGCGCTCGCGGGCCAGACGCAGCTCGATGTCGCGCAGCTCGCGCTCGCGCTCGGCCAGAGCCTCCTTCTTTTCGCGGATCTCCCGCTCGATCTGCAGCTCGTGGTCCCGCAGCGTCTTGTTCTCGCGCAACAGCTGCGCCTCCTTGAGCCGGTTGGCATGCTCGGCCAGCTCCTCGGGGGCCAGCAGCGACGAGCGGTTGGCGGCCGCGTTCGGGTCCGTGAGCTTGGCCGTGCGGTAGGCCTCGTAAAGCACGTCGCGAGTCGAGTCCTTGAGCTCGCTCATGAACGACGACAGCAGCGTCTCGCGCAGCAGCTCGAAATCGGTCTGGCGAGGATCGCCGATGTCCACATCGCCCTGGATGTGCGTGCGGCGAAGCAGCGGTCGGCCCACCGAGTCTACCTGGTTGCTAGTAACCACTGCAAACGGCTGGGCGTCCCGCACCGCCTCGACAAGCTTCATGTACTCGGGGTCATCTGCGGCGATCTCGGCGTCGATATCGGATCCGAAATCATAAGTGAGAATGTCGTAGAACCGCAGATCCTCCAGCACCTGCTGCTTGGCCTGCTCGCGCTCCAAGGGCGTCAGCGTATCGGCCCGAGCAAGCACAGGCACAATGTTAACCAGCGATGACAGCCGCTTCATGGTCACCACGTCGATCTCGCGAAGTCCGTGGCCCGTGGGCTCCACAAAGTACAAGCACGCGTGCACGCGGTTGTCCTTGAACCGCGGATTGCGGCGGATGCGCGACTCCTCGGCCAGCACCTCGTCGAACCGGCACTCAATTTCCGTCGCCAGCATCTCAATGTCGCGGGCCGAGTCCGTCTGCTCGCCAAAACCGGGCGTGTCCACCACCGTCAACACCAACCGCGTCTGCGAGTCGTCCAGATCGTCGATCTCCACCGTCTTGGTCTGCAGCACCAGATCCTTGCCGTTGATCGTCGACACGTACTCCTCGGGCTCGACCGGCTCACCCACAAGCGTATTGATGAACGATGTCTTGCCCGTACCGGACGGACCACACACCAGCAATGTGAATTGGACCTTTCGAATGGCCCGCTTGCCTCGCTGGGCATTTCTCGTGGACGTCGTAGAAGCCACAGATGTTTGTCTCATCTTACTTCTTTGCCAGTTCCTTCTATCTGTTTTCTTGTCCTTAGTTTGTTTCCTTTTCCCCTACACGCTTAAGGAAATAGGGCCAAGTTTCAAAAGTAGACTCGATGGGTGAATGTGTAAACACGTCTGGCTGCGTTTAGGTAAATAATCTGCTCGTGTAATCCCACAGCACCCCTTGGAAGTGAGGCCTGTCAGCAGACGCGACTTGAAAAGTTATGACCAGGGGCCCATTTGGAAAATCAGGTAGTTGTGCGTGGTGGAGAGCGGGGCCCTCGGTGGCCGAATCAACGACTTCAGGGGCCTCCAATTCCATAACGGATTTCTTTGCAAAGGCTGCAAAGCCGCCCAAGCAGGAACCGTTGACAGAACCCGCCCCACCACCAGGGCAAGGGCCCGCTCCTGGCTCTGCAGTGACTGAAAAGTCCCTAGAGACTCACAATGTCGGCCGTGAAGATACTCCGACTCTAAGCGAGGTGGTTAAAGTAGCTGCTTTTGATCTGGATTCAACTTTAATTGTCACAAAATCGGGTGGCTCGTTTGCTCGCGGTGGCCACGACTGGAAGTGGATCAAACCCGGCGTGCCTGATTTCCTAGTCAAACAAGCCAAAACCCACAGAATCGTGGTGTTATCAAACCAGGGTGCGGTGGTAATGGGGAATACGAAATCATGGACCAATTTGGAAACAAAAATCACCGGAGTCTGCCGCGCAATGCCCTGTGACGCAGACGTATATGCAGCCTGCAAGGACAAACAGTCCATATACCGGAAACCAGGCATTGGCATGTGGGAGCTGTACACCAAGCATCTGGACGCTCAGGACGAGGAGATTGACCTGCAAAACTCTTTTTTTGTGGGCGATGCGGCCGGCAGAAAGGGCGATCACAGTAATAGCGACAAGGCGTTTGCCGAGCGCGTCGACCTACGGTTTCTTACGCCTGAAGAATGGTTTGAGGAAATTGAAATACTCGAGCCTGCAACCGTTCCGGAAACTGTAGAGGTGGTAGACTCCTCCGAAACTACCCCAGCTCCTGAAGAACCTCCGCTTAAAAGACAGAAGCAGAACTAACATTAATGTATTCACTTTTGCTAATAATTTTTAGACATTTTTATTTAAGCATCCTGCTCAATGGTGCCCTTCTCGGAGACGTAGATACCATCCAAGAACTTACGGATATCCTTGTTGCGGGCCTTGCAGCTCTGCTGGATATCAGCAGCGGTCTGCGAGACGTTCTCCAGAGAGTTACCGAGCAGAGTGATCTCATCCTTCTGGTTCTTGGAGATCTCAACAGTGACACCCTCAAGGGCGTTGATGATGCGGACCTGCTTCTCACCGAGGTAGTTACGGATCTCAATAAGGGTGCCGTTGTTCTCAAGGTTGACGTTGATGGGGAAATGGGCGTAGACGTAACGCATCTTGTACTTGTAACCCTTGGTGACACCAACGATCATGTTGTGGATGAGCGACTTGACGGTACGCAGAGCAGCGACCTGCTTGCGGTTGCCGTGCGAGATGATGAGCTTGACCTGCTTGTTGGAGACCTTCTCGAACGCAACGTTGATGTGCTTCAGGTCCTTCTTGAGCGAGCCACGGGGACCGGTGACAACAATGTGACGGGCCTTGATGTCAAGGGTGACGCCCTCGGGGATATCGAGAATCTGCTCGGACTTGATGTATTTCATTGTCGGTGAAGGGTACGGTTGTGCCGCGATGCGAGTGAGTCGCTACACTCTGCGGCCCTAACGTGACTGTGCTTGGCCCTGGCAGCTGAATAACCGCCGCCTGGCCTTCTAAGCCGCCGCCGTCTGAGCAACATATGCTGACATATGGGGAATATATCCCCCAACCCCGAAAGCCTAGTACCCCCTGCTTGACCCCCCGTTATTCAGCCAGTCTTTTCCTCCCTAAATACTGAACGTAAGCTTTGGGACCAATTAAATGCTGTCGCGGATGATGCCTTCAATGCGGTCCGCTGCCCGCCCTCTGGCCATGCGTGCGGCCATGAGAGGCCTTAAATTCCAGGCTAAGGATTATGCCCCGTCGCCGGGATTCTCCAAATACAGCGAGGATCTCGAGAACGCTATCGCCGCGCAGATCGGTAAGCTGCCCGAAGCCACCAAGATCTACAAAAACGCCGATGGCAGTGCCAAATCGCCCGCCGACAGCGAGCTGCAGGGTGCCGCTGCGCTCGGCGCGCTGGCCGACACCAACCGTGCTACTCTGCTGGACCGTGCCAAGCTCAGCAATGACCAGGCCCGCGTCCTGAACGAGAACTCGCACCACCTCACCGACTACTTTTTGAACGGCCGTCGCATTCTAGATAAGATCCCCGTCGAGGACCCTGCCACCGGCGAGGTTACTTGGACCATTGTTCGCGAGAACCAGAAAGAGGGCTGGGAAAACATCATGTACTACGGCTACGTGCCTGGTATGGTGATTGCGCTTTGTCTCTACTACTTTTTGGACAAGGACAACCTTGGCGACTGGGCCATGGAGGAGCTGCGTCTGCGTGCGCAAGAGAAGTTTGGCGATGCCGAGCCCACCGCCGGCCTCAATGCTGACGAGCAAAAGAAGCGGGACGACCTGATTGTGGAGCGCATTCTGTCTGGCGACTATGACCGGCTGGCGGGTCTTCGCAAGGCCGGCTCGGAGCTGCCCAAGACTCTTTTGTAATTATTAGTTCGCTAACTCGCACTCATGCTATAACGCATACTATAAACTCGTGGAATACTCATCACCACTAGAACTAGACTAGAACTACTCGATATCTTCCAATGTCTCGTCCTCGCTGTGGGCAGATATAGTGGAGCTGGACGAGCCACGGCGGGAGTGGTTCAGGTTCAGGTTCTGGTTTAGGCTCTGACTTTGATTGTGGAGGTTCAGGCTCGGATTCAGGCTCTGCGTGAGACTGGAGTGGCCTGCGCTCAGCACGTGGTTGGCCAGCAGATCCAGCCCGCTTAATGGCTCTCGGTCGTAAGGGTTTGCTTGTCGGGCAAGTTGGGTATTAATTGTGAGAGGAGACGAATGGGTGTCACCGTTCATGCCGGGATGAGCCGAATGAGGCCGTGAAGAGAGCGCGCTTGGCGGGGCCAGGGTCATTTCCCGCAGCTGGCGTCGTAGAGTAACAATCTCATTGTCCTTGTCAGTAACGACTTGTTCAAGGTCCTTGAGCCGTTGCCGGCTCCGCTTAAGACGCCGCCGGAGAGTTTCGGCGTCCATCGTGGCCTCGTTCTGCGCATTGGCCCCCTCGGCCAGCCGCTCGACTTCGCGCTTGGCGAGGTTGTTTTCCACCTCGTGTCGCTGCGCGTTCTCATGGGTCTCGATAGTCAAAAGCTTGTTCTGAAGCAAGTAATTATTGGCCAACGATCGGAATTGCCTCGCAGCCCGCTCGTACATGCTCAATTCGTCCACCGCTTGCACGAGTTTGGGCCGCAGTTGGTCGTCGGGGGCGGCCAATGCGTCCTCTTTGCTTAAAAAGAACGTCTGCAAGGGCAATGGGGGCACAGATGTGCGCGAAAGACCCAACGAGAGCGGTCCGCTAGGAGCACGCGCGCTTTGCCAAGGCCGAACATGATGTGGGGATGCTGGGTATCTTGTTGACTTGCCTGGCGTCACCGATGCCGGCATAACAATGGGCCGAGGCAGCGGACTCGTGGGCTGTGTGCGTGAAGGAGAGGACGACAATAGACGCCCTGGCATTAGTTTTGAGATCTTCTCGGGACTGGAGGTGAAGCTCGTGGAGAGTTGAGGATGATCAGCCTCACCCGGCGGGCTGGAAGGAGCAGGGGTGGCAGCCCCAGCAACAGGCGAGCCTTGCTGTTGAAAAAGAGGCTTTTCCAATGGACTTCCTAACGGACTGCCATTCAAATGACGTTTATGCGTAGTTTCAGGGGTAGGAATGGACATTCCTTCTGGAGTGGCCGGTTCAGCCCGCGGCGTAGACGGTTCGGCCATTAGTCAAGACGCAGGGTGCTACCAAAACAAACATGTGCGCATGTAATGCAGCGCATATGCCCAATCCAAAAGTCGCCTGCTGGATGGAACCATATGTGGGCTTTGAAATATCGATCATAATAATATTTAGAAATTAAAATTAAAGGCAAAAACTTATAATTCAATTATCCTTGCTGTAAGCGTGACCGTCAAGCTTGGCCCTCAACTCGCCCCCCATGCCTTCTTTTCAACATGTACCACTACCTCTGCATTGCAGGCCGCCAAGACGAGCACAGACCCATCGCTGCGGCGAGCTTAGCAGGGCCCGAAAAGTTTAAACTGAAATTGACGAGGGTTAAAAAATAAGCAGATTGAATTGAAAAATTCAAAAACATAGTCAAAGAGATTTTAAACCTAGTAAAGCTCTATAAAACACACATGAGCCAAACAGATGCGTTACTATAAAAATAGTGAGATTAACGGTACGACTTCTGGTAACGAGCACGGGCACCGGGACCGCCGAACTTCTTGGGCTCCATGCGGCGGGGGTCAGCAATCAGCAGAGTACGGTCGTAAGCAACCAGAGCGCGCTTGAGCTCGTTCTTGCTCTGCTCATCAACAAACTTCTGGTAGTAGGCAATCAGACCCTTGGCAATGGCCTGGCGGATAGCGTAGAGCTGGGCAACGTGGCCACCGCCCGAAACGCGGATGCGGATGTCGAGACCAGCGAACTTGTCCAGGCCAACAATCAGCAGGGGCTCGTAAACCTTGAACCGGAGAACCTCGGGCTGGACCAGGGTGATGGGCGAGCCGTTCAGCTTCAACAGGCCCTTGCCTTTCTTAACGTAGGCGACGGCAGTGGCGGTCTTCTTCTTGCCAAAAGTCTGCACGTGGGGGACAACGACCTTCTTTTCCGTCTCGCTCATGATGAGGATATGTGTGCCCTGGATGGACAAGAGTAGGTAATTTCAGAGTGGGAGGGACTGTTAGGTCAAAGCCCTAAATAACGCTGACAAAGCTTGGAGAAGCATTTTGGCAACACCTGATGGCTGGGAATCTGGGAAATAAAGCGTGGATAAAACAACAGGTACGAGGACTGCTAGTCTCTGCAAGCAAGTTGGATACATATCTTAGTGGAATCATGATTTTATAAACTGTATGCCCATAGATATGGTGTTTTATTACCTAGCTAGAAAAGCGCGTTTAGTCGAAAAGACCCATGCCCATGTCCTCGTCGGACTCGGACTCCTCAGCGGGAGCAGCAGCCTCGGCGGGGGCGGCATCACCACCAGCGGCAGCGGCGGGGCCAGCAGCGGCGGCGGGGCCAGCAGCACCAAACGAGAACAGGATATCCTTGAGGTCCTGGCCCTCGGTGGCCTTGGCGAAGACCTCAGCCCAGACGGGCTCAACGGTGGCGTTGGCGGCCTTAGCAAGCGTCAGAAGCTTGTCGGAAGTGATCTCAATGTCGGCGTCTGCCAGAATCAGAGTGGCGTACGAAATGATGGCCTCGGTGTTAGACATGTCGGTAAGTTGTGATGAGTCGGGTGCCGGGAGTAAAAGTGCAGGGTGAATATTTCAGCACGGCACAAAAAAGGTCCAGCGGTTAGGGTCTTAGTAAGGGTCGAAGCCCTGGTAATCACTTCCCCACGATTCGTGCCTTGGATCTGAGCAGTAGCAGGGCAGCCGAGAGTAGCCTGCAATATAGATGCACCAAGCAATAGAGCCTAGCATTGTAGCGCATTTTTCTTCTATGGCCTACGAATGCGTGCGGAATACTTAATATAATTAACTAGGCGAGGCTATGGAGATACTCTTGGCGAGCAGGCTTCTCATCCGCAGGACGAGCATAGGGAACCCATTTCGGTTCGTCCTGGAATAAACGCATGGCTTTGATATAATCGCTGGAATCGGTAGTAAACCGGTGATAGATTCCCGGAGGAAGAATCAGCAAATCGCCCTTCTCAACGGCGCAGCGGATCCATTTGTCGTTGCGGTCGCGCACATCGAAAAATCCCCGACCGTCCAGAATGTAGCGGATTTCCTCGTCCTCGTGAAGATGCTCCTCGTAAAAGATCTTCAATTTCTCCAAATACGCTTCGGTGCTGCCGAAGGTTGCGGGCCGGATGTTGACCTCGTCTCTGTTCTTGTAGGACCGCTGGAGGGCCAATTCATCGACCGCGGCTTTGTCTGGGTAGTAAAAGTAGTGCAAACCAAGGTCCTCGAGCTGTTTTTCGGAGACAGGATTGCCACTATCGTGGTCTTCCCGCTGATCGCCGGGCTTCTCGTCGTGGAAGTAGATCTTCATGTCAGCTTGCACAGTTTCACGTGCTCCCTGCATCAGCAGCACCTGCACCACCATGAGCACCACCCCCATCAGCAGCTGCCGATAGCGAAGACAGGCCGCAAGGATCAAAACAGAAAAATTGTTACGAGCTCGAAAGCAACTTAGAATGTCGCTCAGCGACTATGCACATAACTATATAAATGAATGGCACGCTATACCTCGCGCAGACTTTGTCTAATCGCCTCTTCCATCATCTGGTTCTCGAGCTCGCGGGTTTGTGCAGCAGACATGGTCCGCGTGGCTTGCACAAAGTCACTTAGAGTGCTGCGGCGGCGGTGGCGCGAGTTCGAGCCCGCGCTGGCGATGGACTGCGACGCTTCGGACCTTCGGCGCGAGTGGCTAGACGACGACGACGACGCTCCCGGCGGAAGCAGCGACGACTGGTGCAACGCACGTGCGGCGGCGGCCTTGCGAGCAAGCCTGCGGCGGGCCGAAGCCAGCTTCGACTCCCAATCGGGCCGGATCTGGTCGATGGTGACCACATCCGAGTGGGTGTGCGCAAACGAAGGCCTGCGAGGCTTTGCAGAGGTTGTGACGGCGGCTGGGGCGCCGATCAACGACGCGCCGGCGGCCGAGTTTGCGCGCGAGCGGCTCGAGCGGGGCGGCGGGGGCTTCGGGATGCCCCACTCGAACGGCGGGGCCTCGAACGTGATGCCAAAGTTTTGCAAAACGCAGTAAGGACAGCATGCGGGCTCCGACACGAGCTCAAGCTCGGAACTGCGCGGCGGGCCCGTGCTGGTGGGCGTGCTGCGCGCCGATTCCGCAGGCGAGCTCGTGGGAGATTCTGTATAAGGAGGATGCGGGGCTGCTCGCTTGATCTGCACAAAGCATTCGGTGCAGATTTCCTGGCCACAGCAGCGGGTATTGTTGAGGCGCGGATACAGCAAAAAGCAGATGGGGCATTCGTGCACGTTGCGGTAAAGCCAGATAGTCTGTGCGTCTTTTTCCAGCTGCTTTGAGCTCTTGCCGAGACTGTGCGTGTTTGCTCTTCGCCTCGTTCGCGATACGTCGCTTCCATTCAAGCCACTGGAGCTGTTGGCGCCGTTGGCGCCGTCTGCGTCCGAAGCCTCGCTAGTCCCGCTAGCGATTGGCCCTTTGACCGGCGTGTGTTCCGGAATAGTGGCAAACAGATCGCGGGGCATTGATTTGGGACCGATTTCACTAGACGATGAAGGCGGAGGTGCTGAGCGAGCAGGCGCGGAAATGGCTATACTTTGTACGCCGCTGGCAACATTCGCCACCGCATCGCTGGCAACCGTATCGACCGTATCTACGGTTTTTGCAGTGTCGGCCGTATGGGTTGCGCTGGACGCCGGGCTGGGCGTGACGCCATCGCTAGCCGATAAGGGTTGGGCAGCGGCCCTCTCATGCGGGGAGAGTGCATTGCCGTTTTCGTTAAAGTTGTTTTGGTTCAGATCGTTCACATCATCGGGCATAGGTGGCGCAACTGCGTCTAGATTGCCATTGGAGCCGTCAGACGGCCCCATCTTTGGCTTGCCGCCTACTGCATCCAGCAGCTCCTCATCCGTCATATCAGCGGAATAAGTTTCCAGGCCCTTGTAAAAGGGCGCCAGTTTGCGGCGGATAATCAGATCACGCACGACGGCACATTTGAAGTCCTGCGGACCGGTGTAGACTCCCTGGGGAAACAAGTAGCCTCCATCGACCATTTCTTTAGGGTCGACAATCAACTGATAGCCTTCCGCTTCTTTCTTTTTCTGTTCACGGCGCTCGCGACGCTCTTTGCTGGTTGCATTGGAGGAGCTGGAATGGGTGGTGGTCCCGGACCGGGACCCGCTCTGCTGCGTAGAGCTTGTGGCGGACCCAGGCGGCCGGCTCTCCTTTGTGCTGGTGTTTCCCATTGCTAGCTATGGGTCAAGACCTGGTGGGTTTTTTTTGGGGTTAATGATACAATCAATGCAAGGGGGAGGGGAAAAAAACGCACAACCAAGTGTTGGTAAAAGCTTAACGTGTGGGGTCGCAAGGATTGGGAGAGAAGGGGGATGATGGCTGTTTGGGCATCTGCAAGGGTCCGGTTATCGGCAATTTGCTTAGGGGATCCCCTAGCCCTCCCCGCGCCTGCCTCGCCCCAGGTCTTGGGGGACGCTTGTTCTCCCAAAAGGGGCTGGGGCAAGGCCTGTCCTCGTGCTGCGGGCCGCTTCTGTCGGCGTTCCGAGTTACCTAAATAAATTCCGGCTGGTAAATGAATTGAGTTCATCCCGCTTTTGCCAATGTATAATTAGCTGGTTTCAATATTTGACATTTTTTATAAATAGATTTACAATTGGTTTTCCTGATCATGCTTGCTATAGCAACTGTCACACTAGCAACTGTACAGGTTACTTAACAAGTATATATGGTTTGTTCCTACCACCACATGAAACCCAATAATATTTCTTGAGGTCCAGGCAAGGTTCATGCATGATTAAATCTACAAATAAATATATAGCTAGAAGGGCATCGATCAGCCATGGGCCGCGCAAGAAGCGGCCAGAAGCTGCCATGGGCCAGAGCCTAGGCCAATGCAAGGGCCAACGCAATGGCTACGGCGGCAATAAAACTCAAACCGCCAGCTATTAGCGACAACTGCTTGGCCCGCCGCGGAACTACTCCAACTACCGAATCAAGATAGCCAGAGCCCAGCAGCAGCCAGCAGGGAGGGAAGAAGACAAACCCAATAAACACAGAAATAAACATCTTTGGCGAGCATTCGGGCCGGCCCCACCGATCACAGGCCTGCGCATCCACAATCACCTGGCTATCGCTGCGCGGGAACGACGGCAAGGAGGGCATACCTGCCAATAAAGGGCCACCCTTGTCGATGCCATCAGACCGTTTCCAGAGCGTGGAAAGCGGCAGCTGAGGTTGACCTTCTTTGGTGACTTGGGCGGGGAAAATGCCCTCTCTAGAGCCATGTTGGCTTTGGGATTGCACTAATTGCGGCACCCGCAGCCGGCTGTTGGCAACATGCTGGCCACGAGCTATCTCGTATTGCGGAACAAGAGGCTCCACATCTTGGCTGGTATTGTACGAGTCGTCGGCGGCATACTGAGGCGCAATAGCCGCCCGACGCGGTTTAAGTTGGTCCCATCGCGGGTATAAATCCAGACCACCTACCGTTTGTTTTCCGGGGATCAGAACGCTTTCGCGGACATCAGGCGTCCACCGCAGCTGGCTGACCCGGTTCTCATTATTATCATCATCATAAAATGTCGACTCGTACGTGGGCACATTCTTTGTGCCGGACGCATGAGGCGACGGCAGCTCGCTAGTATCTCCGCGCCGGGGAGTATCGCGAGATCTGATCTGCTGCAGCACGTTGGAATAGTCTTCAAAAGACGAAAGCGAGCCTTCAGAAGATCCATCTAGCGAGCTGCTGTCTTGAAAAGCAGATAAAAACTGCGTATCTTTTAGGACCGGGTCTCGTTCAGGGTGCAAAGAGGGTGAGCCTCCTGCCAGATCAGGCGTTAATGCAGGCGGAGACGCATTATCATCGATCGGAGATCTTGTGACATCTTCTAGCGATCCGGGAAGACTCGGAGTATTTTGGATATGGTGAGAAAGCGAGTGTGGCAGCGGCTGGCCTAGCGAATGTGGGGCCGTCGAGTTCTTGTAAGGAAAAATACCATAACTATCCACATGGCCAGTATAATGAGGAACCGCCGCGACCGTATCGGGCAACTCGAGATGCTCTTCGGGCCCAAATTCACGGCGATAGACGGCATACTCGATGTTCTTACGCACCGGATGGGCGATCTCGTCGCGGGGATGAGCGAGCATCATCTGGAAAGAGCGTTCGACGCTCTTGAGCTGTGAAGCCTTGCTGTGGCCATCTGGATAAGGATTTGGCGGCGGATCTTGTGAGATTCCCAAGGAATCCGGCGGGCCAGTAAACCGACTATAGTTTACAGTTGCCATGGAATCAAGGGGTATAAGATCGGGGCGGGAGACTTCTAGGGTGGAGTATTCAGAATACGATTTCCTTTTAAAAATTTCTTTCTCCTTTTCCGTCTTGTTTACTCGCTAAGCCCAAAAGGAGACCGGCGGGTGGGCAATTTTCTGTACGGGGGATGGTATCCCAAGGTTGTAGGATAGTTCAAAACAATGTTTGGGAATTGAGCATAAAACCATAATCACCGGGGCAACCGTGCACGTGACCTTGCATTGGGAGATCCCAAGCTCGCTTACTTGAGCTGGTCAGGGTGTGTTTAGTCCCGCAAACCCCAAACAAAAAACAACTCGGGCCTTGCCCTGACAAGACCCCAACCCTGACAAATCCCAAACATCAGTGTACCCTCATCCCTGATGCCCAGGCCCGTTGCTACGACAACATATAAGCTTGGCCTACTTACCCGCCTTTCCCAAGACAAGGTTGCTGCACATGCGTCATGCCGGCTAAACCCAGAGCTAGAAGATGTTGGGGGGCTCTCGCCATGCTCGTGTAACGCCACCGCCACTCAACAAAAATAAGATGTTTAAAGTAGTTTGACTTAGAATAGACCTGGCTATGCCTTGCTATCTCCAAGGCTCTCCTAAAAATAGTCTTGGCCGTACTTGATCTGGTTTAATTCCCTTGTCCTGCAGCTGGGCACGCGGGAATTGTAAGGGGGGTCCCTTGAGGTGGGTCCCACATTCAGAAACACAGTTTAAGCGAAAGCAAGAATAATAGCATAGTATCGGATTTAAACTATTACGGACTATACAACAAGATAATAAACCTCAAACATTAAATATTTTTGACCAGAGTCTATTTTAAGAAGCGTATTTTTTCGGAATAATTAGTTGTGTATCCGCATCTGGAGTGGGTCCTACCTCTCTTGCTGGAAATTTCACTCTTGCCTATCTAAGCATGTGTTGGCGCGCGGACCCATGTGGGATGAGGGGCCCTAACATCAAGAAGGCGGCGCGGCGACGGGGGGTCCTCCCCACTAGAGCTATTTATAACTTCAACGTAGTGGACTAAACTCACTTTAAAAATAGAAGCTATGGATAAAGACTAGGTTGACTGCTTTAAGAACAAGCATTTTTTGTTGTGCCTATGCACCCTGTAAGAGTTAAATCCATGCATGCCTTGCCATTGCCACTTGCATACCTGCATAATGATTAGTCGGACGCCTCCTGCATATCGGGGGTGACATAAATAGCGGCGGCCGCCCCAATCCCACCCCGTAACTACCCACAACTACCACCCCCCCAAAAAGGTTTATCTATCCCAGAAAACCCACACAAACCCCAAACACTACACATACCAGTTCGACGAGACTAAGAATGCAAGCGAGCCCCCTTTCTACACCTTCTGCGCCGATCGAGGCGAGCGGAGCAGTATCGGTTAAGATGGAGCCCGAAACCGGAGACATGGACTTTTCTGTCGAGTCTCCGGCTTTTGTAAACGAGCTGGACGACGACAGTGGAGAGGCTATTAATGCCTCGGGCAAGCGATCGAACTCGATGTCCCTGCCACTGCCGCCGGGCACGCTTCCTCCCCGGAAGCGGGCCAAGACGGAAGACGAGAAGGAACAGCGTCGGATCGAACGGATCATGCGTAACCGTCAGGCCGCCCATGCGTCGCGCGAAAAGAAGCGCAAGCATGTGGAGGACTTGGAGGAGCGCTGCTCGCAGCTCAACACTCACTCGCAAGAGCTAGAGGCAAAGCTGCAGCAGGCCCAGCGGTCGCAGGTCCAGACCCTCGAGCAACAGTATGCTTTGCAGAACAAGCTCGAGCAACTCGAGGCCGCCATCCACATGGCGAAAACCTCGGGCGATCTCAGTGTGCTCGACAACCTGCCTGCCGCCTCTACGGTGGCAGCCAGCCGTCGTGCCTCTGCTGCTTCTCTTTCCCTGGGCTCTTCGGTCAGTGCGCCCGGCGCGACGACCGGAGACAGCCCTGTGGCCGACGAGTGCGCTTCGCCAGATGATCTTCAGCTGATTCTGGGCGGTGCTCCGTCGTTGTCCCACTCGGCCAGCAACTCGCCGGCCTCTGCTGAGGACGACGTCGACATCGACGCTTTCGAGCTGGCCATTCCGTCGCACCCCTTTTCTCATCAACTCGACCCGGTTGATGATTCCACACTCTTCAACAGTTCCTCAAAGGCGCATCATCCAGCAGAGATGGTGTCCTACTCGCCTCTAGAGAGCTTTTAACTAAGTTTCTCTGCCCGTCTCGTTTCGCAAGAAGCGAGACAACTCGTCACCCTACTCCTGGCTGGTCCAGGTATAGGGAGAGGGCTTTTGCTTTTCCCGCCAAGAGCTCAAGTCCTCTTTGACAATCGACCCGCAGCGTCGATTGACGAGCTGTTGAAGGATGTTACCTCCCGTCCGGCCGCAGGCAACGACAGCACCATTGCTGACGATATGCCCGTGATGCCGTGGGCTACTTTTGGTGTCGCTGGCGACTACAACATGTTTGCAGATGCAGGCTTTGACGATCACTTTGCAGCGGCTGGCTTCGCGTAAATGGTTTTCTCGCAAATGGCGCGCCCTCACGGGCAGCGACTGGCGAGCCGAACCGCGAAAGCCGCCTGGCAGACATAGTTTGGTCCTGTTTGTTGTTACAAGTATTCAGTCGCTGCGTCCCGATAGTGGGACCGGTCAAGTATATATTGAGTAAAGGAGTAAGCTCCATAAGATATCTTTTCTTTTTTGTTTGTTTGTACTTTTGCTGCTGCCGCTACTACTTCTTATCGCCATAGCCATTTTGAGTGCTGAAAAGAGCCTGATTTTTGGCGATGACTAAGCTACCACTAGGGCTCAGGGCTAAGCACGTCCAACACCCATACACCATACACTCAGCCCAGCCCGGCCTGGTCTGAACTCAACCAACATGCCCAAGAAGAGAGCTTCCAACGGACGTAACAAGAAGGGTCGCGGCCACGTCGTGTCGTGCCGCTGCGTTAACTGCGCCCGTATGGTCCCCAAGGACAAGGCCATCAAGCGTTTCAGCATCCGCAACATGGTCGAGTCGGCTGCCATCCGTGACATTTCCGAGGCCTCGGTCTACCAGGAGTACGTCCTGCCCAAGCTTTATGTCAAGGTTCACTACTGCGTGTCGTGCGCTGTCCACAACAAGGTCGTGCGCGTCCGCTCGCGTGAGGGCCGCCGCATCCGCACTCCCCCCGTGCGTCCTCGTTACAACCGTGACAACAAGAAGGTGAACCCCGCCGCTGCTGCCAAGGTCGCCTACTAAATTAGGGAAATAGTTCCAAAATGGCAAAATGCCAGTATGCAGTATAGCAAGTAATATCTTGTATCATTGTGCCGATATGCCGATGGCTGACATCCGCCGATAGGCGTAGTTCCGAGAGTTTTAAGTGGCAAGTGAAATTTCAGGTGGCTGCCCGGGTTGGGTACTAAGACTCACAGAATGAATACATTAAAGTGTTTGCCACGATTGATGTTGTTTCAATAGATGAATTCTATATATTTAGATTAAAGTTTCAGGCATGCATGCGAAAGCAGACTATCAGTGACTAAAACCTAATTTTAAATTTTTCAGTAAGCGGTCCGATGGTTTAGTGGTATAATTCTCGCTTAGGGTGCGAGAGGTCCCGGGTTCAATTCCCGGTTGGACCCTTCTTTTTTTGCCGGGTCCAGGGCTGGTTGGGAATATTGCGGGAGGGGGTACAGCTACCCGGACCCAACCCGGCGAGGTAATTTTTTGGGTCGCCCAAAGAGCTACAATCTTTTGAAATAACTATAGTGAAGTGCGCGATTTTACATATGCCTGAAGAACCTCAGCCAGTTAAAAATTTTCCTGCCCCACGCCTAATTTGTCAATATTTCACCATCGTCCCGAGTGGATATGTCAGTGACCCCACAGCTAGCTGTCAGCCATGGACTCTCGATTTCAGCGAGAGACGATCAGGGCGCAGCGTCGCGTGCGGTCGACGCCGCCCCTACCGGCGGACGCGTCCGTTAACGCCGCCCAACGCTCTTTAGACCAGGCCAATGGCGGCGGCTTCTATACCAACAACTACGAGCCCTATTCCCAGTTCCCACCGCCGGGGCCGGACCAGCAGGACCCGACGACGTTTACAGACTTTACGACGCAAAATTTCGGCGACAATAAGGATAACCAGTGGTATTATGGCGGCTTCGATGCAGGCAGCAACATGGATACTGCTCAACCAATGGATTTCGACGAGCCCGAGGATCGGCTGGCCCGCCTCGCGTCGGGCGGGGTGTCGCTTCAGGGCCAGTTACCGGGCCAACTGCCGGCCTCGCAGCTCAACCAGATGGCTGCGATGCCGTCAATGACCGGGAACGACGCCGTTGCCGCTCAATTGGGCTCCAACATGACGCGGGCCAGCTACGACATGGCCCGCCGCATGAGCCATGCTGCCCAGCTGCAGCGGCAGCTATCGGCGCCGCCAATATCCAACGGCCGCCGCATCAGCAACCCGCCCACGACGGACCCGAGCCCGCAATTGTCGAGCGTGACGCCCATCATCGAGCCGCCGTCAATGGCCCGCGGCCTAAATGGCCTGCCGCTGGAGCAGGTGGACATGAACGCCAACATGAACGCCAATATGAACGCCGATATGAATGCCGATATGAACGCCGACATGAACGCCGACATGAACGCCAACATGAACCCCAACGCTGCGGTGGATCCCGTGGCTGCGTTGGAGCGCGAGCTGGCCATGGACCGCCAGCAGTACAACATCGAGCCCATTCCGCTGCCCGAGGACTATGTGACGATGCGAAGGCTGAAATACAAGCCGCGGTCGTCGATCCCGCCGGACCTGAGTGCGGCCAACTACGCCGCGCAGTGCATTGCGGCCGCTGTCTCGTCGCGGTTACCGCCCTACCGCCTCCATCACAACGAATACAACGTCTTGCGCAAGTATATTCCCGCCATCCATGTCACGACGTATTTGAACATCCGCAACGGCATTCTGCGGCTGTGGCTGGCCAACCCCACCGTGAACGTGACGATGGTGGAGGCGGTTGGCTGCTGCCAGAACGAGCGGTTCTACATTCTGGCCGAGTTCTGCTTCGAGTGGCTCATCCGCAACGGCTACATCAACCATGGCTGTGTGGAAATGACCAACCCGCTGCTGGGGCCCAAACCGCATGGCCCGAAACCCCGCCAAACAATTCTGGTTGTGGGCGCGGGCATTGCCGGTTTGAGCTGTGCCCGGCAGCTCGAGGCGCTGCTCAAGCGCCATTCCATCATGTTCCAGGATTATGAGGACATTCCGCGGGTTGTTGTGCTTGAGGCCCGTCGGCGCATCGGCGGTCGCGTCCACTCGGCAGCGCTCTCTACTGCCGATCACACGAAAATCGATCTCGGCGGCGACACCGTGCTTGGTTTTGGCGGCGGTAACCCTCTGGGCACGCTCATTCGTCGCCAGCTGAGTCTGCCCGTGTTTGCATTGGATACGGTCGGCAACGATCTCTACAGCAGCACCACGGGAAATGCAATTGATCAGAATGTAAATTATCGGGCCCATGAGCTGTTTGCGCACCTGCTGGACCGCATGCTTGAGTTTGAAAGCGGCATGCCGCGGCCCATCACCTCCGAGGGTGACAAGGTGCTGATTCGCAGCGCCAAGGATCCGGTCATTAATGATCCTGGGGACGAACGCAAGACTATTGCAAAGGCAGAGGAAGTCGTACGGCCCTACATGAACCCGGGCGGCAGCAGTGGCAACGAAGAGAAGCCGTCGCAGACGGCGGTGGAGGTCAAGTTTCTCAAGGAGCTTGGGTTTGCCACCAACGATAAAAATGGCGCAAATAGTACTACCAACATCAACGCCGAGCCGTCTGGCGGCTCGGCCAGCCTGGGAAAGACCATGGACGCGTTTGTGGACCGCCTCAAGGAGCTCACCGATCTCACAGCCCAGGACTTGGAGGCCCTTTATTGGTACTATGCAAAGTATGAGTACATGACGGGCGACAACATCGACAAGCAGAGCCTTTCTAGCTGGTCGCATCATCGCGATAACCGCTTCACGGGCCGCCATGGCTGGTTGCGGGACGGCTTTGCCTCGTTTGCTCGCGGCTTGTATACGCATCCCGACAAGTTGGACGTGCGGTTCAAAACCGTGGTCAAAGTTGTGGAGTACGAGGAGGACAATGTGCGCGTGAACCTCGAGAATGGCGAGCAGGTTGCTGCCGACCGCGCGGTGATCACGCTGCCGCTCGGTGTTTTGCAGAAACGCACCGTACAGTTCATTCCAGACCTACCGCGCTGGAAATCCGACAGTATTGACCGCCTTGGATTCGGCGTGGTGAACAAAGTGTGCCTTGTTTTCGACAAGGTCTTTTGGGATCCCGAACAGCCGCTGCTCAGAGTAGCCAACGACCCGAGCCCCGGCAAGCGCGGCGAGGGCTTTGTGCTGCAGAACTTGGCCACGATGACGGGAAAGCCCATCATTGTCGCGCTTTTCAGCGGCGACGCAGCCGATGCCTTTAAAACCCAAACCGATATTGAGATCGTCAACCCTTTGGTCGAGCGCCTCAAGAAGGTGTTCCCTGTCAAGGAGGCCGAATCAGACCCCAAGCTGCTGGAGAGCGTGGTTTCGCGTTGGCAGCTGGACCAGTTCGCCAAGGGCGCCTACTCGTATGTGGGTGTAGAAGGTACGGTTGCGGACCATGACTTGATTGGATGGCCCGTGCAACAGTCGCTGTTTTTCGCTGGCGAAGCAACCTCGCGGTCGTACCCGGGAACGATCCATGGCGCGTATTTGAGTGGCCTGCGGGCCGCCAAGGAAGTCATGAATTCATTGATCGGGCCCGTCGAGGTGCCGCAGCCGCTCATCCCCCCCTTGGAGTCCGAAGACGGCGGCGATCCAACAAGCGCAATGTCCAGCATGCACAACCCCGGAAGCGCCCAGCAAACAGGCCATGCCAGTGCCGTCGGCACGCCGTCGCTGGTGGGCCGCCTCACGCCGCAACAGGCCTACGGCATCTCCTACTTTTCGCTGAACCCGCGCGGCAACAACGGCGGGTCGCGCAGCATGACGCCCGTGCCTGCGCAAACGACGCCTCTACCTTTGGAGGAGCTGCAGGGCGAGCTGTCGAATCTGCGCCATGACCGGCTGGCGGCCGAAAACGAGCGCATGGAACGCGACTTGCTCGAAGAGCTCGGCGACCGGCCCACCCGCCCCGAACGTGGCGGCAACACCAACCCGTTTTTGCTGTTCCAAAAGGACTACTGGGATATCTGTCGCCAGGAGACCGAAAAGGCCAAGGGCAAAGACCGCAAGGGCCATGCGACCCGCAACGAGATCCGCGCCACGCTCGGCAAACGCTGGCGGTTCTTGCCTGAGGACGAAAAGGCGCCCTACATGGAGCGCACGCGCAAAACCAAGGAAGAAAATGAGCATAAACACGAGGAATATTTACGAAAGATCAAATGGTACGACTCGGAAGCAGACAGCTTCCGCCAGCAGTGGAAACTGGACCATCCGTCGCAACCCAGCGAGCGCGAGCGGCACTTGATGGGACTCGTGGAGGAGTTACGGCCCAAACGCAAGCGTACTCGTCTTCGGGAGTAGCGGCGGTGTATTCGCGGGGGGTTCCCCCGCACCCCCTGGGCCGCCTTACGGCGGAGGTCTAGCCCTGATGCGCGCTGTACTGCATAAGAGCTATGAATATAAGTAGAAACGTAGAATGAAAAATAATAACCATGCCCATTTCTTGCCGCAGGAAGAGAGATTGTAAGTAGAATGGTGTGAAAAAGAATAATAGTAATCCACTTGTGCAAGAAGAGTAGGCGCGGGAAAAAGAATAATAATAAGCACGCAAGCCCAAGGCCCGCCCGGTAAGAAGAGCCAAACGGCCATCTATTTACGCGCTTGCAAAAACGCTATCTATTCAACCTCGTCAACCTCAATCTCGTCCGCCTCGTCGGTCTCCGAGTCGGCATCAGAATCGTCGGAAGAAACGCTGGCACTGTCGGAGTCGTCGACGTTGACATCATCCCATTCAACATAAATATTGGACATCAGCTCTTGGGTTTTCTTGAGACTGAGAGGATCAAAAGGAAAGTAGCCTTCCAAAACAGAAAACTCCTTGTGGTTGGGCCAGATCACCGACGCCAGCGTCGCCAGCGACGAGCGGCTAGACCGCGTGGACGGCGAGTTGGGCTGGCTGGCGGTGCGGAAGCGACCAACCCGGTTCTGCTCCATGACCGTGAAGCAGTAGGCGGCATCTTCCTGACGAGCAATGCGCGCAAACATCGCCACAACCGTCGATTTACAGTATTTCAGCGGGTTGAAGCGAGTCACAATCACCCGCTGGAACAGCTTGTCGAGATCGGCCTCCCATTCTCCAGAAGAGTCGATCTTGCGCAGCAAGCCGTGCCGGAAACAAAAGATATACATGAGAGCCTGCACAGCCGCATAAAACATGCGGAAGCGGCCCATGTTCACGGAATCGTCAACCTCACCCTCGCGCTCGATGATGTAGCGGTCGACCCAGCCAGCTAGGAACGTCACCACAAAGACAATCTGGGCGCGGCTGAGGCCCTTGGCGCGCGCAACAAACGAGCTGATATATTGCATGGCCTTCTGCCGCCGTTCCATAGGAACAGTAGGGCTCAGAGCCATCTCGACCATCGAGACCAAAAACGCATCCAACAGGTCGGGGTGCGCATGTGCCATCTTGAACAACAGATATTGCACCGACCGCGTGGTATGGGTGGGAAGAACAAATTCCTTGAACTTGTCCAGCAAAATTATAAATAAGGGAGTGGCCTCGCCGTTGGCTACGGTTTTGGCGTTCACATGCGAGTCGAGGTACTGCAGCAAGACCACCATGACGGCGTCCAACTTGTCGTGCAGAGCCTGCAGCTTGTTGCGTTGAGCGGCAATGAGCTCGGCGTTGGTGATTTCCTCGCCCTCCTCCAGCTCCTCCTCGATATCAAAGGTTTTCGCGCGCTTGGACTCGGGCTCGTCTTCGTCGTCACTCAGCTGTCGTTTGCGTTTGCCAGCGTCGTCGCCAGCGTCGTCACCGGCGTCGTCGTCAGCCTCGTCATTATCACTCTCATCATCGTCGCTTTCATTATCGCTTTCCTCCTCTTCTTCGTCTTCACATTCAACATCTAGTTGCATAGTCTTCTCGACAAGCAGCCCCCAAATAGCTCGCTGCAATTCCGGGGCATACTCGGTCGCTTTAAGCAGATTGCGAACATAGTTGACGGTAGGTTCCTTGTCGTCGAACTTATGGGGAAAATGCTGAGCAAACACAGACGCTAGCTTGTTGCCGCTAGTAGGAATGATCTGCACAATATGCTCAAGAACGGTGTGATGAGGCGTGGTGGACTCGAGGGAGTAGATAAACTCTTCAACCACCTTGTGGGCGATTTTAGTCCACCAGCGAGGAATGGCACTGGCAAGAATTGCCAAAAAGCGCACATACGAGTCGATGAAATTCTGGGACCGCTCGCGCCAATCAAGATCCAACACGGCGTCAATTAACGGAGCGGCTGCAGGATTGTCCAGACGGGCCGCCTGACGGCTCATGACCTGCACAATCGGCAGAACCTTGGATTCATCCTGAGCCACGGCAGCATTGGCCAGTTCGGTGGCCAAGGAATTGAGCGGAGCGTAGTTGTGGTCGGCCAGCTGCTCTAGGGCCCGCATAACCAGGCCCTCGTACATAGAAGAACTAGACTCACCCACCGGACAGGTGGGTAACGTATCGTATATTTGGCTAGTCAATGCAACTGGCATGGCCTGTGCAATGGTGGAAAGAAAAGATTATACAGCTTCTTTCTTTGGTGCTTTGGTAATTTTTCCACACGCGGCTGACAATTATGCAATATATCTGCAGTCACGGGTCACGTGTGGTCACCGGGCCTTTGATCTAGAGGGTGTTGCCTAGAGTGTAAAATGTACAGAGTCGAGCCGGGCGATTGGGGCTCTGAGATCAGGGCCCAGAGAGGTCCGGAAACCTTAATTGATATGGCCTGACTATTGGGTGATTGGGCTCAACCGATCTAGACCTCAACAGTCAACAAATTCACCAGAATAGAGCCTGGAAAACGGGCGTAGAAAACGGGCTTAGAAAAGAGACTAGCAAAAGAACCTAAATATAAACTGTAGAGTTCAATTAGTCTTTATTATCCTCGCACAAACCTGCAGCAGAAGTTCAGACCAAAGGCCCTGCGAGGCTATACCCCCACCGAGGCCCAGGTTGCTTAGTGACATGCAATACGTGGGCCGGGCGTTCGGATCGGTGTCCAAGACATGGAACTCCATCAACCCCAGCACGCTATCGGGAGCGATTGATGTTGTTGTCGTGGAACAAACTACCGGCGACCTTCATTGCTCTGCATTCCATATCCGGTTCGGCAAGCTGTCGCTGCTGCGGCCATCACAAAAGGGTGTGGACTTTTATGTGAATGGCAACAAAGTGGATGTACAGATGAAACTTGGCGAAGGTGGCGAGGCATTTTT
Source organism: Wickerhamiella spandovensis (assembly GCA_022577695.1). Classification (NCBI taxonomy): domain Eukaryota; kingdom Fungi; phylum Ascomycota; class Dipodascomycetes; order Dipodascales; family Trichomonascaceae; genus Wickerhamiella; species Wickerhamiella spandovensis. Next base: position 637,996 of record JAKIRT010000002.1, on the reverse strand, counting down.
TGTATTTGAGACAGAAGCAGATGTTCCCGAAAGTATGCTCACCTCCCCGGTGGTTTCCCCGCAAGGCTCCCCCGCCTCATTTGCAACCAATGGCGGCAGCAGCGACGACGAGATGGAGGACCTGGATATTTCCAAGAAACGGGCAAGCTCGCCGCCGCAATCGCCGAAAATCGGCTCGTCGACGCCGGAAGCGCCTGGATCGCCGGCTCAATCAACGCATTCCAGCCATTCGCACGACGAGAGCGACGGCCAGGAAGCAGCAAGAGAACAGGCAGCAAGACAGTGGCTCGAGAGCCGCAATGTCTCGGACGTGGACGAGATTGTGTCGCGGCTGGCCCAAGTGAACACATCGTCGGCCCAAAACGACAATGGCCAGGTCATTATCGACATGACGGGTTATAAGCCCGGTGGACAAAATACCAAGGAATTGGAGAAGGTGGTGCAGCAGATCATCTCGCACGACCTTGATGAAGCTGCCGAAGGCACGCCTGACTGCCACCACGTTCCTCATTCCGATGGCACGGCCTCGGGAACCACCGATGGCAACAACGACCCTTCTGTGGCGGCCCATCCTGTGCCCAGTAGCGAAGACCCCGACACTGACCGCACGGGCGGCAGCCACCGCGTCCACTACGTCAAGACGCTGCGTCTGACCAGCGATTTGCTCAAGTCGCTGGGCCTCAAAAAGGGCATCAACGACATGAAGTTTGTGGTGCGCTCCAACAAGGCTACCGTCACCGCCAACATCTTCCTATGGGACGTGCAGACGCCCGTGGTGATCTCCGATATCGACGGCACCATCACTCGTTCCGACGCCCTGGGCCATGTAATGACGATGATCGGCCGCGACTGGACCCACGCCGGCGTGGGCAAGCTCTTTACCGATATCGCCAACAACGGCTACAACATCATGTACCTGACGTCGCGAGCAGTCGGCCAGGCAGATATCACGCGCGGGTACCTGCGGAGCGTGTTCCAGGAGGGCTACAAGCTGCCTCAGGGCCCGGTCATTCTCTCTCCTGACCGGACCATGGCGGCTCTGCGCCGCGAGATGATCATGCGCAAGCCCGAGATCTTCAAAATGGCCTGTCTGCGGGACATCATGCAGCTCTACGACATCGGCACCGACAACACGCCGTTCTATGCCGGCTTTGGCAACCGCATCACCGACGGCCTGTCGTACCGTTCGGTCGGCGTGCCGTCCACCAAAATCTTCACCATCAACTCCGATTCCGAGGTCCATATGGAACTGCTGGAGCTCACCGGCTACAAAAGCTCCTATGTGCTCATCTCGGACTTGGTTGACCACTTTTTCCCGCCCGTAGACCAGACGTTGCTGCGCAACCTCACCAACGACTTTAGCGACGCCAATTTCTGGCGCGAGCCGCTGCCCGAGCTGCTGGACGACGAGTCCGGCACAGAGGCGCCGGCCGGGCTCGACTACGAGGGCGAGGTCAATGCCACGTTCGGCGGCTCCGACGAGGACGACGACTCGTACCGCGATTCGGGCTCCGAAGACGACTCGGATCTTTCGGACGACGAGAGCTTCGACAGTTCCGGCGACAGCGTTGTCAACGACCCGGTCGACTCGGACGCGGCCCTGGAAGGCGAGGGCCCAGATTCGGGCTCCATCGACTCGCGCCAGGGGGTTGGCCAGGACAGTGAGTAGTATGTATTCTTAACTGCATTTAGGCATTACAACTAGTTTTTCTTGTAGTTTTTCTTGTAGTTTTTCTTTGCACGGCGTGCCTCCTCGCACCAATGGCGGTGGTGGGCAGGGAAGGCTGCAGGCACCAACGGTGGGCTTGGCATGCAGGAGGGGAAAAAAACACAGAGAAAAAAAAAAGTATAAAGGTGCTAAACAACGCTTTTAATGTTAGAGATACCAGCCGATCCAAATCCCTGAGGGGAAGGACCGATTTTCAGCACCCATGCGTGCCGCCCTGCCGCATCCCGACCGTTCGGCAGATGTAGATGCAACCGATAATATGCATGTAGATGAAGGATTTGTCAGGACCGGCCTTCTTCCTTTATGGGTCGCACCGAGATCGCCGTCACGGGCATGACCTGTGGCGCCTGCACGGCCGCCGTCACGCAGGTTCTGGAAGACCTGCCGGGCGTCAACACGGCCAACGTGTCGCTCGTCACCGAGCGCGCGGTCATCGACCATGCCGACTCGCTACCGGCAGAGAGCCTAGTTGCTGCCATCGAGGATGCCGGCTTTGATGCCGCCGTTTGTCCTACAGAACTGAAAACTACATTACAGGTGTTTGGAATGACCTGTGCGGCCTGCTCGACGTCCATTGAATCCGTACTCAGCGGGCTCGACGGTGTCTCCTCGGCCACCGTCAACCTCACCACCGAGCAGGCCGTCGTCATGTACGACGGAAACAAGCTCGGCGTGCGCCGCATTGTCGAGGCCGTCAAGGACGCGGGCTTTGAGGCCATTCTGGCCGCCTCTACCGACAACACCGGCCAGATTGCATCCCTGAACAGAGTCGAACAGACCCTGTCGTACCGCCGCAACGCCATTCACGCTCTGCTGCTCGGGCTGCCGATCTTCATCATCTGCAAGCTCCGCAAGCATATGCCTGCGTTTTTAATTGCCAAAATCATCCCGGGGCTGTACGTGGACGACGTTATTTGCCTGCTGCTGGTCACCCCGATCCAGCTCATTATCGGCCGCCGCTTTTACGGCAAAGCATACCGAGCTCTAAAGGCAAGGGCCCCCAACATGGACGTCCTGGTGGCCACAAGTACTACGTGTGCCTATTTATATTCTGTGATTGCCCTGGGCCGGGCCATCGCGACTAGACTCGACCATCACCAGATGTACCTCTGGGAGGCTTCGGCCATGATCATTCTGTTTGTGGTGTTTGGCAAGTACCTGGAAAACAAGGCTCGCGGCAGCACCTCCATGGCCCTCAGCCAGCTCATTGCGTTGGTGCCGGAGGTTGCCTGCATTGTTGAGGACGGCAAGGAACGCCAGCTGCCCACCGACATGCTTGAGGTTGGCGACTATGTAGTATTGCGGCCCGGCGAACGGGTTCCCGCAGACGGCCTGGTCATCTCTGGTGAGTCACATGTCAACGAGTCGATGCTCACGGGTGAGTCTCGGCCCGTGGGTAAACATGCGGGAGACCATGTGTTTGGCGGCACCGTCAACGAGCTGGGCGTGTTGCATTTCCGCGTCACCCAGTGCGGCGCCAACACCAAGCTGGCGCAGATCGTCAATCTTGTCAAAGACGCCCAGGCGTCGCGCGCACCGATCCAGCGCTACGCCGACTGGCTTGCCGCGCGGTTTGTGCCCGGCGTTTTGTGCCTCGCGGCCGTCACATTTTGCGGCTGGATGCTGATTGTCTCGCTCATGAAGAGCCCGCCCAAAATATTCACCATGAATGGCGACCCGTTCTTTGTGTGCTTGCGCATGTGCATTTCCGTCATTGTGGTTGCCTGTCCCTGTGCATTGGGCCTGGCCACGCCCACGGCAGTAATGGTCGCTACGGGCGTCGGCGCCCAGCACGGCATTCTCGTCAAGGGCGGTGTGGCATTCGAGCGCCTAAGCACGATTTCCGTGGTGCTTTTTGACAAAACGGGTACCCTCACTACTGGCAAGATGTCGGTTGTCTCCTCGGACCTTGACGACGAGCACTGGCCGTTGCTGGGCGCCGTCGAGTCGCTGTCGGAGCACCCGATTGCCAAAGCACTTGTAGAAGAAGCCAGCCGCCGCTGCGCCAACCTGCCTGCTGCCGAGATCGATCATGGCTTTGAGGCCGTGCTTGGCCGCGGAATCAGGGGCCAGGTAGACACCCACAAAGTGCTGGTTGGCTCGGCGCATTTCATGCAAGACGAGGGTCTTGGTGCACCTGAAATTGCTGCTGGCACTTCCTCCAATGACACAACCGTGTTTGTTGCAGTTGACGGCCATGTTGTTGGCCAGGTATCGCTTGCAGACCGTATCCGGCCCGAGGCGTCGGCGGTTGTTGAAGCGCTGCTGCAGCGACAAGTCAAGGTTGGCTTGGTGAGTGGCGATGCTGGGCCATCGGTCGAGTGTGCTGCGCGGGCCACCGGCATTGACAAGCAAATGGTCTGGGCCGAGACCCGCCCCGAAGACAAGGTGCGGATCGTCAAGGAACTGCAACAACAGGGCCACAAAGTGGCCATGGTTGGCGACGGCATCAACGACTCGCCGGCCCTGGCTACCGCCGACATTGGCATCTCGCTTGAGGGCGCCACGCAGGTGGCCGTCGAGTCTGCCGACGTGGTTCTTGTGCGCAGCAGCCCCATTGAGGCTGTTCCGGCCAGTCTTGATCTGGGCAAGGCGGCGCTTTATCGCATCAAGGCCAACCTTCTTGCGTCTGTGATCTACAATGTGGTGATGATCCCCATTTCCATGGGCATTCTGCTGCCATTTGGAATCATGATGAGCCCCATGATGGCCTCGGCCGCCATGGCGGCGTCGTCGGTGTCGGTGGTGCTGTCATCGCTGCTGCTCAAAAAGTGGGTGCCTGTGTTTGCTTCCCCCAACGACATGCAGCTTGCCGAGACTCACGCCAGCAAGGTGGCTGCCAAGGCCGCCGCAAACGGCAGTTGGGTTCAATGGTTGAGACAAAAGTTCCGCACCGACCGTGGGCCCGATTATGTCTCGCTTCAGCAGATGGCCTGACTGACGGGCCTTGTCTCGGCTCACCCCATTGGGGGTCACCCCACCGGGAAATTATTAGCGGACTTAAAGTATTATGTATGTTTTAAATGAATTATGAATTGGTTTTGAGAATTTGCGATTTTTTTGACGTTGAGTTCAACTCAATATTAACGCTCGCTATCAGAGGTCTGGGCATGCTATGTGGTCCTGCATGTGATTAAGCATCATCAGTAGTTTTAGCCTTGGTGCACATGATCACTGATTGGCGGGGGAGGAGAATTGTATAGCAAAATCCTTAAATATGCACAATTGAATTATTTAAAAAGAGAAAATTGTTCGAAACCATAGAAGCAGTTCGAATTCTCGGGGACCGCCCACCCACGCCCTTGTTGCGTTTGTTCTGGGCGGTTGCCCCGGAGATCAGCTCCCAAAGATAGACTCAAGATCGTGCATACAGACAGTGGGCACCATCAGTAGAATGGCAGGCTGAATGCAGCTGAAACATGCCAAAATAAACTGAAATATGAACAATTCCTCATATATGCGTCAGGTAATTTAATTTTATCCGTCCACAAGCCCGGATCTTTGCGGATGCCGTGAATGCTATAACTAGTACCTCCCCCAACGTCTGATGACGCCGGGGCCCAGATCCGTCGCGGCACCATCATTGGTGGGGGCCAAGACTATTTCGGGACAGCCGCCATTAAACAATTGGGTTAAAAGTGCGGTTTATGGGAAAAGTACCTCTACGGCCTAAACTTTTAAAACTATTATGGGTGGAGGCCAACCTACGGGATGCCGGAATAGCAATGGAAATTGGTCCGTTTGTGCCTCGGGAACCGAGGTCATGTGTCATGCAGAGTCTCCAGAGCTTGCACGTGAAGGCTTTTCGGGCGCCTTGGGGGGTCAGTCAAGCGGAAAATAACCGCTTCGAGTACAAGTTTTCCAACACAAACTTTCCCCCCACCCCTGACAGCTCTCCAATGACAGGAACCACCTGGACTTGCCTCATTTAGGTGCCGATCACATGTCAATGCTGCCCCAAACTCAATCGTCGTTTACTCAGCGCACCTCGAAAAAGGTAAGGGCTGGGTTGTTGGGGCAGATCACAGTGCAGCATATTTAACCATTGTGATGCAGACTCTGGCGCCCCGCGATTTCCCAATGGCGACGCTACATCAATGTAGCAACCGGCTAGGGGACGACTGGAATGATACCGATGATTCGAATTTATTGGCGGCTGACCCGGAGAATAGCCAGAAAGCAACGCTTCTGGCTGCTCTGGGCTTGCTGGCCAGCCGCATCGAGCCCGAGCTCACATCAGTCTCAAGTGCTCTTTGCGAACAGCTGGACGTGTCTTCGAAACGCGCCGCTTATATTGGCGCCGAAATTTTAACTGATAGTGGCCTGTTTGAGCCGGCTCCGGGCCCCGCACCGGGTCACAAGCTGTTTCCGGCGTGGGGATCGCCGCCTCGAGCCTTCCCTGTGCAGCGTGCGGTATTTGATGATGAAAAGCGGCAAATTGAGCTGTGGCGTCAATGCGACCCTGATTTTGCTCTTTGGTCTCTATTGTATGGCCATGGCCCTACTGAAGCTATAGTTAGCTCGCGCTCGCATACGCCCGTGCCCGAGTCGCAACGTGAAGGCGGGCCCGCGCTTATTTCATGCCTGCTGGACCGATTGGGCATCAGATACACGCTGGATGGGACCGACATGACATTGGACTACCCCCACCTTATGCACGGGCTGGTGTGGGGCGCGAGATGGGTGCCCGACGCGGCCGAGCATATCTACAAGACGCTGTTTGCGCCCGAGGCGTGGATGGCGATCTTGGCTGCGCTGGACGACGACGACGAGGATGAGGAAGACGACGAGCAGGCGGACTTTTACAATGTCGACACCATGCTGCAGGACGGTAAGCTCGACGCCGACATGCTGCAGGGCCTCAAGCTGCTGGGATTGTCTGTGTCACTATTTTTGGGGGCGGGGCTAGTCATCGGCACCACCATGGCTTCATCACATCTTACTTGATTCCGGCAAGCCTCTTACCTGCAAGCCTCTTAATTTATTTACGGGCCTCTCTCAAGAAAAGGTCCGTACCTCTTGAGCTCTCGAGTTACGAACTAAAAGCCAAAGGTCTTCAACCGACCTCTGCATTGTATATCATATTTTATTAACCTAGCTAATGTCATGTTTTCCCCCACCTGGTGGTGAGCCTCTCGTCCGTGCTCTGCATCTGTGCTCTGCACCTGCATCTGCCGCTGTGGGTGGGTCTTGGATGCGTGTTGGGTGATCTGGGGTCCGGGGACTTTGTTTACGTTATGGAGATCCCTGTGCAGCGCGTCGCGGGCCTTTCGGCAGCCGCCAGAGCAAAACCCCCGCGACTGGCCGCAGATAAAGACAGTCTTTTATTTGCAGCAGGCGCAGGAGCCGTCAAGGCGCAGGTCAACTCGCTCGGAACCCTTCGCGACCCGCTGTTTTTCCACTGCGCTCGTAAGCGTCTGGCCGCGGCCGCTGCAAACAGGCTGCCGTGGGACCGCCCGGCCGGACCAGCCATCATTGGCGATGTGCCCGGCGAAGAGACCAGTAAAATCAAGGCCAAAGATAAAGTCAATGGCGCCAGCTGCGTGGCTGTGGCCGCCAATAGCGGCTGTGTAGCTGTGGGAGAGATGGGTTACTTGCCAAGAGTGATTGTCTACTCTTCCGAAGCCGTTCCTTTGGCTATTATTCAGGAACATCAGTTTGGTGTGCAGCATCTCCAGTTCTCTCCGAACGGCCACTACCTTGCTAGTTTGGGAACCCCCGAGGATGGCTATTTGTATATCTGGGAAGTCGACAGTGATAGTGGATCTGTGACTATGCACTCCTCGAACCGGTGCATTACCACTGTTCACGACTTGCAATGGGTTTCCGAAACCCAATTGGCTACGGTTGGTGTGCGACACATCCGTGTTTGGACGCTGGACAATGCTGCCAACAGCGGCCGCGTCTTGCCGGGCCGCAATGTGATTCTGGGCGAATGTGCCGGCGAGACGTTCACGTCTTTGATTCCTATTGGCGGAGAATTGGCCGGGCTTACCGGAGACCCGGGCTCTCCTGGCGGAATCTCCCCATTCTTGGTGGCTACACAGTCTGGGAAAGTGCTGCGCATAGGACCGGGCGTACACCAAGTGCTGCAGGTAGACTACGATGTGGTCCGTATGGCCATCAGAGAAGGAAATCTTGTTCTGGCTGGCTCCAAGGTTGAGTGGTTTGATCTCAAGAGTTTCGACAAGGTCCAAGTCGCTAATAATACCCCTGCCGAACTCACCCCGATTGTCGAACTGGCGGCAGGAAACCCGCTGGTATGGATCTCGGAGCATGGGGCATTTCTCAGTGATGGCACGCCTCTCATTGATCCGCTGGATCGCCCAGTTACCGGTTTCCAAGGAGGAGACCAGTTTGTGAGCTGGCACAACGACGAGCTTATTTACTGGACCAGAGATATGGATATCGACTTTACACACACGCTGCCGTTCAATACCGCTGTCGTCAAAACAGAGCCTCATTTTGTTTGCGCGAGCGCGCAAGGCGAGGTCTCGATTGATGGCAAGGCCACGCTGGCGCATTCAGGGCCCGTCACCGACGTCGACTGCAGCCAGGGCCTCGTGGTCTCTTGTGGCCGGGACAGGCATCTTCAAATATGGACACTGGAAGACGAGCAGGAAGACGGCAGTGATAGCTGGCGGCTGCAATCGATTCCCCTGCTGGGCCCGCTGTCCAAAGCGCGCATCATTGACTCGGAAACGGTGGTGACTGTTTCCAGCGCCAAAACCGTCCAGCTGCACCGCATGATCGACGGCGACTTTCAGTCTATAAAAACATTGCCGATAAAAGTGCAGGTCCACGATCTGGTTGTCCACGAAGGCAAGATCATTCTGAGCACCAACGACAAGCAGGTCCTTGTCTTTGAGGGCCAAGGTCCCCAAATTGGTACCCAGATTGGGTCGTACCGCACCTCAGATGTCCAGGGTGAGCCGGTGACGTTGAACCATCTTGCCATCTACCACGACAGCGACCAGATGTATCTGATTGCTTCTGCTAGCGACAAGAGTGTGGCTGTTTATTCGCACCCCCAGGGCCACCTTCTGGCCGCTGAATGGGCCCATTCGGGCCCTATTGCTGGCATTGCTGTCGCGGGGAGTCGGATCGTAAGTTATGGCGATGCGGTTGTTGTGCGGGCCATTGAGGCTGCCAAAGAGACTTTGGTCCGCCCTGCCAGCCCCGTGCGGTCGGTACGAGCGGCCAGTCCTGTTCGCAAGCCCATTGCCAGGCCCGCCTCGCCGATGCGCTCGCCAGTCCGAGCTGCGTCTCCTCTACGGCAGAGACCTTCCTCGCAGTCGCCTCAACCAGCGCCGCCGCGTTCCCCTTCCCCGGTGCGTACTATTCCTCGTTCGCGGCTAGCAGGTGCCCGACCTGCGAGCCCGACGAATTCCAAGGTGAAAGGAAGTTTATCCCCTGTTCGTCTTGAGCTTTCCAAGTTGGATTTAAAGCCCGGTGTGAAGACGGCCGACAAGCCACTACGCCTGGCCGAGCCAGCAGAACCGGCCGAGGCTGACCAGAAACCAGAGGAACCTGTCGCTGTAGACGGATCACCCGAAGATCCTGTTTCCGCTCTAGAGAAAGCCTTGCAAACCTTTAATGCCGAGGAGACTGTGGATGCTGCGCACCTCCAGCCTCTCCTTGTAAAGGCACTCAGCAAAGTCGATGGTATGGCTCTGGCTGAAACTATCAGCCTGCGGATTCTCGAAACCGTCAACAATGCCTTGGACCGCTCTCTGGACCGGGCTATCGGTCCTCAGTCTCATGAAGCAGAGACTGCGACAGAGACTGCGACAGAGACTGCGAGAGACTGCGACTGAACACGAGACGCTTCCAGACGTATAGTATGTACATTACATTTAGCTAACCCCGACTACTGGGTTTGAGAACCGCACTGGCCCGTTCCTTCTGAGTAGCCTCGTCGGCAGCAGCCCAAGGATCGGCCGCCTTCTTGAGCTCCGCTTCCGCGTCGTCTTCGGCTCGCTTGGCGTCCTCAGCCTTCTTGGCAGTAGCGTTGGCAGAGGCCTGTGATGCCGCCTCGGTCTCTTTCTGCTGCTTGGCTTTGGCTTCTTTATCGGCCCTGGCCTTTGCATCCCGCTCGTTGATGAGTTTCTGTGCATCGGCAACTCGTGCTGCCGGAGCGGCTGCTGGCTCAGCAGGCCGTGTAGGTTGAGCAGCAGGTGAGGCAGGCTGAGCATAAACGGGCTCTTTGGCTGCTGGTGCACCCGTCCATGCCGAGTCTATACGAGGATCAACGTCTCCTCGAGACGCTTCATGTCGAAGAGGAATTGACTGCCACCGTTCCTCGGCCTGTTTGGCCAGGACCTTCAACCGTTTCTGACGTTCAAGATCGTTGAGAAGTTCTTGCAAAGAAGGAGGGGTGGGCCGAGTAAACCGCAGCCATTGCATCCATTGCGGTACAGGCTGGAAATCGCCCATGTGCATGTCTCCGCGAGCACTGAAAGCTCGTCGCCGCAGGCGGAAGGCATTATTACCATCCTTGAATTCCCAGTACGAGTTTGCGTCCAGATCATAGCCAACAAACCATGTTTTCCGCAGAGGAATATTCCGCAGAGCCTTCCACTTGTGCCATAGCCGGCGGTGCCAGGGAATGGTAGGCAGCATGCTTACATGACAGACGGGCCTGCACCAACTGGTTCTGGACAGGTAGATCCAAGCCACAGAAGCGAGCTATCGGCTCGCAATGGGTCTATCAGTGGCCCAAAGAGACCCGGTAATTCAGGACAACAACAGACATCCGCACAACAGCCCCATCACAGCCGGCCAAGGCAAGCTTCAACGGTGTTATTCGCAGGCACGGGCCGCAGCCGCACACAGGTAGCCAGCCCGGCTATCAAAACGGTGGCCCCGGAACCCATCTATTTGGAAGACCGCACGTTTGGCCAGAACCCTTTGTGGGCCTCGGAAGTGGCAATTGTGGGGTATACGGTCGTAGGAGCCAACGACAGTGGGATTCCCAACCCCGGGGCCTATGTGGTATGGCACATCCGCACCAGGGCCACTGCGTCGCGAGCCGTTATTGACACCCGAAGACGATACTCTGAGTTTGTGAAACTGCGGGCAGCTCTCAAGACACAATTCCCCGAATGCACGCGCGAGATCCCCAAGTTACCGGACCGAGCAATGGTCGCCAAATTTGAGCCAAAATTTCTGGAAGACCGGCGGCAGGGCCTTGAATATTTCCTGCTGTGTGTTGTTTTGAACCCGAAATTCACCACGTCTCTGGTTCTAAAACAATTCATTAGCACCCACTAACGGGTTAATCAGGCGGCTGATCAGGCCGTCTGGACGCGCGCCCCTACCCTGTCGTCTCTTTTTCCTGTGACCATATCTCATGCAGGTTTGTACAAACGCTTACACATAGTTTCTAAGCCAATGCAGCATCTATAACCGAATAAAATAGGTAAAATAAGGTTGCACGGATCCAGTAACTACAAGATAGCGAAAGCCAGGGCCAAATAACCTGGAAAATGTCCCCGCGAAAAAGAATAGAACCTGATTTTCCAAAATCGATGGTCTAGACCGCGGCTTAAAGTGCCCAGGAAGGTGGCCAGAGCGGCCTGGGCGACTAATCCGGTTAGGGTTTGGTCTGGACAGCGGCAACCGAACGGCCCCCTGCCCCCTCTTATATAAATACAGAAGTGCATGTGCGCTTTGCTGATTGACAGTCTGTTACCTCGCGCTCGCAATCGCTTATTGTTACTATCCTCGTGCCTAGCACTGCCTCAGATCCACAACAAACAGCAAACCCAAAAAAGAATGGCACACACCAAAGTAGTTATCGTGGGCTCGGGCCCCGCCGCTCATACCGCCGCCATCTATCTGGCTCGGGCCGAGATCAAGCCTATCCTTTATGAAGGCATGCTTGCCAACGGTATTGCCGCTGGCGGCCAGCTTACCACCACCACCGACATCGAGAACTTCCCTGGTTTCCCGGAGGGCATCTCCGGTTCCGCTCTTATGGACCGCATGCGCGAGCAGTCGACCCGCTTCGGCACTGAGATCATCACCGAGACCATCTCCAAGGTCGATCTGTCCAGCAAGCCCTACAAGCTCTGGACCGAGTTCAACGAGGACGGTGAGCCCACCATCACTGCCGATGCCGTGATTCTGGCCACCGGTGCCTCGGCCCGCCGTATGCACCTGCCTGGTGAGGAGGAGTACTGGCAATCTGGTATCTCCGCCTGCGCTGTGTGCGACGGTGCCATCCCCATGTTCCGCAACAAGCCTCTGGCTGTTGTTGGCGGCGGTGACTCGGCTGCCGAGGAGGCCCAGTTCCTCACAAAGTACGCGTCCAAGGTGTATGTGATTGTGCGCCGCGGCGAGCTGCGTGCGTCGCAGATCATGGCCAAGCGCCTGCTGGCCAACCCCAAGATCGAGGTTCTCTGGCACACCGTGTCCAAGGAGGCCAAGGGTAACGGCAACGTGCTCACCCACCTGGAGATCGAGAACGTCCAGACCGGAGAAAAGAAGGATCTGGAGGTGTCTGGTCTCTTTTACGCGATTGGCCATATCCCTGCCACCGCGATCGTCAAGGGCCAGCTTGATATGGACGCCGAGGGCTACATCAAGACCGTCCCCGGCACTTCGCACACCTCCGTCGAGGGTGTGTTTGCTGCTGGCGATGTCCAGGACAAGGTCTACCGCCAGGCCATCACTTCTGCCGGTACCGGCTGCATGGCCGGCCTTGATGCCGAGCGTTACATTTCCGAACTAGAGTAGACTCACTAGACTTAGACCTAGAGGTTAGAATTAGACTAGAAACGAATAACGATCACCGTCTCAGTATGGCCGTAAGGCACAAAGAGGGCTTCAGCACACAGAGGACTTCAGTTCGACAGTTTATGAGAAATGGGGTTTCTTTTTCTTTTCTTTTTTATAACTCTCCGGGCTAAACTCGTAGGTTTTTCGCCAGAGGTGGTAACCTCTATATACATAAATAATTTATGGTATATCTTGATTGTCATTGTTGCTGTCAAAATGGTCGCTTCAAACCACAGCTTCAGACATTGGAGCGAAACTTGAATATCATTTCTAAGTCAAATAGTGATGGAAAAGCCCTAATAGCCTATTCTCACAAACCTCCAAAGACATCTACACTGAAATGAAAGGGACCTAAACGCCCGAGGCAGACGTGCGGCTGATTCTCACGTGACGCCATCCTTCCCTGGCCAGCCTACCGCCGTAAGGCGGAAAACCGAGGAGCTTTAGCTCCGAGAGTTAAAAAAAAAAAAGAAAGAAAAGAGAAATAGAAAGGTATACTACCCATTGAATCTCTTTTTTTTTTGTTCTTCCCGTTCTTCTTGGAGATGAGGTCCACGAGAAAGCCTCCCGGGCTAGGGTCAAAAATTATGCCCTCACCACAGGCAGACAAAATCCACGCCGCGATGCTGGCCCGGCCAGCTCACCTGTTTGCTCAGGCTGAGCTGGAGGCGTTGTTGGATGAGGCCGAGCAGGCCAGTTTGATCGAGTACATGCAGGAACTGATCAACCACAAGCTCGTGAAACTGGCCCAGTCCGACTCGGTGCTGTACTACCAGGCCATCTCGCAGGAGGAGGCCGAGAAAATCAGAGGCATGACGCCCGATGAGGCCATGGTCTATTCATATATCGAGGCTGCGGGCAGAGAAGGTATTTGGACGAAAACCATCAAGGTCAAATCGAATCTGCACCAACATGTGGTGGTGCGGTGCCTGAAAAACTTGGAGAACCAGCGCTACATCAAGGCCGTCAAGAGCGTCAAGTTCCCCACCCGCAAAATCTATATGCTGTATGCGCTTCAGCCGTCTATCGAGGTTACGGGTGGTCCTTGGTTCACCGATAGTGAGTTGGACAGTGAGTTTATTGCCCTACTGCTACGGTTGGTATGGCAGTTTGTGGCTCGAGCAACCTACCCGGATGCGCTTGACAATCCTACTACGCAGGCTTCGTTGCCTCCGGACTATGCCCGGTATCCTTCTGTTGATGATATCCACGACTTCGTGGTCAATTCCGGCATTTCGACCGTTGAGCTTGGGCCCTCGGATATCCGTGCCCTTTGCGACGTTCTTACTTACGACGACAAGCTCGAGGCCACTAGAGACGATAGTTACCGAGCCAGCTGGACATCAGTCCTCGCTGAACAAGGCAACCAGCCTAGCCGTGGCCTTGAAGGGGTCCTCACCATTCCCGAGATTGGCGAGCTCTAGACCCCGTATAACTATAGTAGCAGCAGGCCCAGAAGGCTCTGGCTCTAGCAGCAGAAGTATTTAATAACTGTTAATATAAATTGCGTTAGCGGCTCAGCTGGTCGACTTCGTATTGCAGCTGGCGGATGGCAGCGTGGGCCTCTTCCAAGTCCTTGTTCAGCCGGTCCCGCTCGGCAATAAGATTGGCCTCCCATTTGTTGAAGCGTGCAACCTCCACATTGACCTGCTCGGTGAACGCACGGCGCAATGCCTGCTCCTCCTCTTTGTACTGCGGGTTGACCTGCTTCTTTGCGCGGCCCTCGCCCGGCTGGCGGGTCGACAGGGCCTGCGAGCGGTAGGCGCCGAAATGCAGCTCCTCGGTGGAGTGGATGAGATCCAGCATATGGGTGCGCACCAGCAGGTTGCGTAGTTTCCGGAAGTCGCAGTGGTCGTCGTTCTCGACCTCGGCAACGCCCCAGACGTACTGGCGGCCGCGCACCTCCTGGCCCTGGGCGTTTTGGACGGTGCGCTCGGAGCCAATGACCGAGTAGGGCAGCTGGTCCGGCAGAGGCTTGCCGCTGGCCAGATCAACGGGCTGGTAGACATTAATATTTTGGGCCTCGAGAATCTCGCGCGTGCGCTCCTTGAACAGCTGCATCTCGTCGGCGTCCAACGTGTCGGCTTTGGCGATCACCGGCAGAACATTCACGCGAGTGGAAAGAGCCCGCAGGGCCTCGATGTCCAGCGGCTTGATGGCGTGGCCGGTGGGGCGAATAAAGTAAAGGCAGGCGTGCACGCGCATGTCCACGCGGCTGCCGCGAGCGGGCTGCTGCTCCTGCTGCATCTGCGACTCGTGCTGGTCGTCGATAAAGTCGACAATGGGCTGCCAGGCCGACGTGTTGTTGACATTATCGCCGAAACCAGGCGTGTCGATGACATTCAGGCGCAGCTTAAAGTCTTTTTCCTCCAGCTCGGCGCGGGTGATGCTGATTTCCACCGTCTTGCGCACAGGCTGCTCGTGACGCGCGTTGTTGTCAAGATGCCCCTTGACGCTCGTGGCAAACAAGGTGTTCACAAACGTGGTCTTGCCCAGGCCGCTTTCACCCACAATCATAACGGTGAAGGTGGCACCTTGTTTGGCAAGCAGCCGGTACTGTTGGTTCGGAATGTTGACCAGTCCAAGGTTGGTCGCCATGATGTGTAAGACGCGTGGCAGTGTCGGTGACATATCCTGTACCTTCTGAAACGGTCTCCTTGTGAATCTTGCGCATATTCCCGTGCTTTGCAGGATTTCCCGGCATTTCGCAGCAGGTTTACAGGCTTTTCTGGTTTGGGCTCTTTGCTTGTTATTTCCTACGAAGCTTCAAGGACCCATCTCATCGTCTGAAGTAGCAATCTAGGCTATCTCTTTTTAATGCTATCTCAATCCTTCTCGATCTCCTAAAATATCCTAACCAAAAACTCGACTGCCAACAACGGCAATCGTTCGACACACAGGCACTCGGACCCCGGCTCAACCACTAGACCAACCCCGACTGTGGCGTCTCACGTAACATGTTCACTCTGCGGGCCATGGGCAGGTCCCGGTTGCCGCTGGCTAGTTTGCCGGTGCGTGCAGCCTTGCGGCCGACTTATCGCTCGTTTGCGGTGAGTATGGCGTTCCGCATGCCGGATCCCACTCCTCCTCCCCCAAAGGATCCTCGCAAGGAGTTTTTCCGCATAGAGTTCCGAAACGCCAAGGATGACCCAAAGGCCCCCAAGCCGCCGCAGGGCGGGCCGCCTCCGGATTGGAAGGTGCTGGCAACGTACGGCTTCATCTCGGCGGTGATGTTTACGCTGGTCTACAACTCGTTACAGGCAGGAACCCAGGAAATGTCCTGGCAAGAGTTCCGCACAAAGTACCTGGACCAGCAGCAGGTCGAGCGGATCATTCTCGTTAACCACTCGCAGGGCCGAGCCATTCTCAAGGGCACGCAGAGCCCTCGCGTCGTGTTCTTCTCGGTGGGCACTGTGGACTCGTTTGACCGCAACTTTGACGACGCAATGAACGAGCTCAAGTTGCCCGACAACCAGCGCGTGCCTGTTTCTTATGTCAACGAGACGTCCATGGCGTCAATTCTCATGGGATTGCTGCCTACCGTCTTGCTGATTGGTGGTCTGTGGTACCTCATGCGCAAGGGTCTTTCCGGCGGAGGTGCTGGAGGCCTGTTCAATATGGGCAAGTCGCCGGCCAAAAAGTTCAACGAGGAAAAGGATATCAAGGTCTCGTTCAAGGACGTTGCTGGCTGCCAGGAAGCCAAGCAGGAGATCATGGAGTTTGTGAATTTCCTCAAGGAACCCAAGAAATACGAGGAGCTGGGCGCCAAAATCCCCCGCGGCGCCATCTTGTCGGGCCCGCCTGGTACCGGTAAGACGCTGCTGGCTCGGGCCACTGCCGGCGAGGCCGGCGTGCCCTTTTACTCGGTGTCTGGCTCCGAGTTTGTAGAGATGTTTGTGGGTGTGGGTGCGTCGCGGGTTCGCGATCTGTTCTCCACTGCTCGCAAAGAGGCCCCCAGTATTGTGTTTATTGACGAGATCGACGCCATTGGACGCGCCCGCTCGCAAGGCGGCCAGTTTGGCGGCGGCCACGACGAGCGCGAAGCTACCCTCAACCAGGTTCTGGTCGAGATGGATGGCTTTTCCACCGATGACCATGTGGTTGTGTTGGCCGGTACTAACCGTCCGGACGTGCTTGACAAGGCGCTTATGCGTCCTGGCCGCTTCAGCCGGCATATCACCGTCGACAAGCCCGATGTTGGTGGCCGTAAGGAGGTCTACTCTGTGTATTTGCGCAAGGTCAAGACCGATCTTGATTTGGAGACTTTGGCCCAGCGCTTGGCAGCGTTGACGCCTGGCTTTGCCGGTGCCGATATCGCCAACTGCGTCAACGAGGCCGCTCTGATTGCTGCTCGCAACGATGCCGATTCCATCGAGTGGAAACACTTTGAGCAGGCCGTCGAGCGTACCTCGTTTGGTTTGGAAAAGAAGTCCAAGATCCTTTCCGATGAGGAACGCAAGACCATTGCCTACCACGAGGCCGGCCATGCTATCTGTGGCTGGTACCTTGAGCATACTGATCCGCTGGTTAAGGTCACGATTATCCCTCGCGGCGAGTCGCTTGGTTACGCCAAGTACCTGCCTGCCGATATTCCTTTGCCCAGCAACCTCGAGCTGCAGGACCGCATGGTCATGGCTCTTGGTGGCCGCGTGTCCGAGGAGCTGAACTTTGACAGCACCTCGAGCGGCGCTGCGTCGGACTTCCAAAAGGTCACCCAGATCGCCACAAACATGGTGGCCCAGTGGGGTATGTCGCCCAAGGTCGGCTATGTAAACTACGACGAGCAGGAGGGCTACTACACAAAGCCCTACTCGGAGGAGACCGCTGGTCTTATTGACTCTGAGGTGCATGCCATTGTCAACGATGCCTATGCGCGTTGCCGCCAGCTTCTCACCGACAAGTCGGACCAAGTCAAGGCCATTGCCGAAGAGCTTCTGGCCAAGGAGAGCCTGGACCGCGCCGACTTTGTGCGCCTGATTGGTGAGAGACCGTTCAAGGATGAGAGCATCGAGTTCAAGTATCTGGAAGGCGAGGGTCTTCTCGACTCCACCAAGGACAAGGACTCCAAGGACCCCAAGGACCCCAAGGACCCCAAGCAGGACTCCAAGGACTCCAAGGACTCTAAGGACTCCAAGGACCCCAAGCAGGACTCCGACAAGGACAAGGATCCTAAAAACGATAAGCCCAGTCAGTAATTGTATATATCATCTAGACCATGATTAGGCTGTCTACTTTGTCACCGCTGATGAGCTTAGCTCGGAGATACATATACTACATGTTGTTTTTGCGGGGGGTTCCCCCGCAAAAACTGGGCCGCCTTCCGGCGGAAGCCTACACCTACAGTATACTGCCTTGAGGCGGAAAACCGACGAGCGGAGCTCGGAGAGTTATAAAAAAAAAAAAGGAAAAATACAGAGCTGGCATTCGCGGAGGATTCCCCAGTAGTACCGCCTTCTGGCGGAGACCGAGCTCTAGCTCGAGGGTTATCAAAAAAAAAAAAGAAAAAAAAAGTCTATCCGCGTAAGGTAAATTGACGAAATTTAGCTAGAGAAGTATAGAGTAGATTTAGATTAGCCGTGAGGTGAAGAATGAAGAGCTCTAAGTTAGAACATCTATAGAGATGGAAAGAATGGATCTGGGTTTGTCACACATGCCCTGCATATGCTCGCAGCCGGCAAAATACAAATGTCCGGCATGCACGACTCCGTACTGTTCGGTGGCGTGTTTTAAAGAACATAAAACGAAATGTTTGCCTGAACCAGAGCCGGAGCAAAAATCGACGGAGCAAAAATCGCCGGAGCAGCCGAAACCAGACTCAGGGGAGACTGCCGCCGGATCGAAACTGCGGGAGGACCCCAAACTGCAGGCAATGCTGAAATATTCGAGTCTGCGCAAACATCTGAAGCTGATTGCCGAAATTCAAAACGATCCCTCGGTTTCCAGAGAACAATCGGCCGAGGGCCGGCAGTTTGTGGCCCTGAAGAAGCTTCGTGAGCTTCGCAAGGGTGGAAGAGAGCAAAACGAGCTCGTGGAGGAGTTTTGCGAGTATGTTTCTGGCTTGTCCCAAAATAGTTCCTAGCTGTTTTCTTCAATATTTATGTTCCTTATTTGCTGTTCCTTATTTGCTATTTTTTTATAGTGTATACTACACTGGCTAATTAACGACCATAGTTATTTGTGATCCCAGTTAACTAATGATCTTAGTCCAAGCAAGAGGTTTCAAACCAGCTATGCAAATATAATACTAAAGCTGTCAACCTCTCATTTTAGGTCTATAAACATACTTGTGAACGATAGTGTGCCCAATTATGTTGCCGAAACCGGCAAAATTTTTTGACTACAGTGGGGTGATCTGCCTTGCCCAGCCCCCACTGCAGCTGCACCACTGCTTGAGCCTGAAGTAGAGAGCCAAACTACAAAAGGACACCTACTTTGAAGCGGAATAATCAAAATACAAAAACAAACTCATGCAAACCAGTAGAAATCAAAAAGATCCTCCAAAAATCCAACATATTTCCCAAGCCTGCATGACTCTAAACGAAAATTCCCCGGAACCACCTGCAGATCACATTCTCATGAGTCATCCCAACCCCACTTATCCATCTTAACATGTCCCTTCGAGTAGGTCGTCTCTCGGGAGCTGTGTACCGAGCATCTTCTCGCCAGGTCAACCGCGCCGTGGCTCTGCGCCTGTCGTCGACTTGGTCCAATGTTCCTCAGGGCCCTCCCGATGCCATTCTTGGTATCACCGAGGCCTTCAAGGCCGACGACGCTCCCTACAAGATTAACCTCGGTGTAGGTGCCTACCGCGACGGTGCCGGCAAGCCATTTGTGCTTGAGGCTGTCCGCGAGGCCGAGAAGGACATTGTTAATGCCAACCTCGACAAGGAGTACGCCGGTATCACCGGTATCCCCGCTTTCACCAAGGCCGCTGCCGAGCTCGCCTATGGCCCCAACTCCAGTGCCATCAAGGAGGGCCGCGTGGTGATCACCCAGACCATCAGTGGTACCGGTGCTCTCCGGGTCGGTGCCGAGTACCTGGCCAAGTTCCTTCCTTCCAAGAAGATCCTGCTGCCTACACCCACGTGGGCCAACCACAAGGCTGTTTTCGCTGCCGCCGGCGTCGAGGTCGGCTCCTACCGTTACTACAACAAGGAGACCATCAGCCTCGACATTGAGGGTCTGCTTGCCGATCTGCGGGCCGCGGCTCCGGGCACTGCTGTCCTGCTGCACGCCTGCGCCCACAACCCTACCGGTGTTGACCCCACTCAGGAGCAATGGCGCCAGATCTACGAGGTTGTCAAGGAGAACCAGCTGTTCCCCTTCTTCGACATGGCCTACCAGGGTTTTGCCTCGGGTGACTGCGACCGTGACGCTTATGCTGTGCGCTACTTTGCCGACCACGGCATGGAGCTGTCGTTGTGCCAGTCGTTTGCCAAGAACATGGGTCTGTACGGCGAGCGTGTTGGCGCGTTTTCGCTTGTTCTGAACGACGCGACCGCCAAGGCCGCCGTCGAGTCGCAGCTCAAGATCTTGATCCGCCCTCTTTACTCCAACCCTCCCGTCCACGGCGCCCGCATTGCCGCCAAGATCCTCAGCACCCCTGAGCTGCGCGAGAAGTGGCTCGGGGAGGTTCGTCGCATGGCCGAGCGCATGATCTCCATGCGCGCTCTGCTGCGCACTAACCTGGAGTCGCTGGGCTCCAAGAAGGACTGGTCGCATGTCACCTCGCAAATCGGTATGTTCTGCTACACCGGTCTTTCGCCCGAGCAGGTCGACCGTCTTGCCTCGGAGTTCAGCGTCTACGGCACCCGCGACGGCCGCATCTCCATCTCTGGCATCAACTCTGCCAACGTTGAGCATCTTGCCAACGCTATTTACCAGGTTTCTGGTTAGACCACTAGATTAGATAGTATGAAGCACCCGATCACTAGCTCCTATTCACCGAGTTTAAGTTCTAGCCACCGACTAGCTCCAAAGACCAGCTTAAAGTATTTCGCTATACTAAAGGCGTGCCTAGAGCCAAGACTATGTGGTGCAGCTGTGGTGCATGGCTCCGTGCATGGGTGGGCCCTGCAGTAAGCGAATCAAGTCATCCGGCGCAAGCACCCGCGTCCCCAGATCCGGCCCTTACCACACAGCCTGCCTGTGCATGTGTGGGGCAAGCTCAACAAACTGGCCCCCTGGAAGTTATGGAACCACGACTAGAAAATGGCAAGTTCGTCAAGTATATAAATAGATGCGACATTTCGGATAAATATAGCTTTATTTGATGCTACCCTCACCCCCTTTGAATGGCGTGATGCACCGCCTGCAGTGGAGCCCCCCTTTCCCTGATCTCCTTCCCCGTTTCCCAACCTTTCCCCGTCTTTACCCTTACTACCACCTATGCCTACTGTCCAAACCACGCCGTTCGAGGGCCAGAAGCCCGGCACGTCTGGTCTGCGCAAGAAAACAAAGGTCTTTGAGCAGCCCCATTACACGGAAAACTTTATTCAGGCGATTCTGTCCTCCATTCCCGAGGGTGCGCCTGACGCGACCCTGGTGGTTGGCGGTGACGGCCGCTACTACTCCCCCGAGGTCGTGCAGAAGATTGCCGAGCTTTCTGCCGGTAACGGGGTCAAGAAGCTGATCATTGGCCAGAACTCGCTGCTGTCGACGCCTGCCGCTTCGCACGTCATCCGCAAGTACGGTGCTACCGGCGGAATCATCTTGACTGCGTCCCACAACCCCGGCGGACCCGAGAACGATTTCGGTATCAAATACAATCTGGCCAATGGCGGCCCCGCGCCCGAATCGGTCACCAACAAGATCTACGACGTCACCAAGGATCTCACCAGCTACGAGCGCGTCGAGCTCGACAAGGTGGACCTGGCCAAGATCGGCACCACCAAGTACGGTCCTTTGGAGGTCCAGATCATCGACTCGGTGGCCGACTATGTTGAGTTTATGGGCGAGATCTTCGACTTTGAGCTCATCCGCAAGTTCCTCAAGGACACTCCCGACTTTAAGGTCCTGTTTGATGCCCTCAATGGCATCACCGGCCCTTACGCCGAGAGTATCTTTGTTGAAAAGCTGGGTCTGCCGGCCTCGTCGCTGCAGAACTCTAAGCCTCTTCCTGATTTCGGTGGCCTGCACCCTGATCCCAATCTTACTTACGCCCACACTCTTGTGGAGCGCGTCGACAAGGAGAAGATTCCCTTTGGCGCCGCTTCCGACGGTGATGGCGACCGCAACATGATCTACGGTGCTGGCGCCTTTGTTTCTCCTGGTGATTCCGTGGCCATCATTGCCCACCACGCCAAGAAGATCCCCTACTTTGCCAAGCAGGGCGTGTATGGCCTGGCTCGCTCCATGCCCACCAGTGGTGCCATTGACCGTGTCGGCAAGAAGCTGAACCTCAATGTCTACGAGGTGCCTACCGGCTGGAAGTTCTTCTGTGCTCTTTTCGACGCCAAGAAGCTGTCCATCTGCGGTGAGGAGTCCTTCGGCACCGGCTCCAACCATATCCGTGAGAAGGATGGTCTGTGGGCCGTTATTGCTTGGCTTAACATTATTGCCGGCGTTGCTCAGGAGAACCCTAAGCTGGCGTCCATTGGCGCTATCCAGGAGGACTTCTGGAACACCTACGGCCGCACCTTCTTCACCCGCTACGACTACGAGGGTGTGGACAGCGACGCAGCCAACCGCGTCATCGACAAGCTCACCAAGTTCACTGTGGACCCCAGCTTTGTGGGCTCCAAGGTCGGCGATCTCGTCGTCGAGGAGGCCGGCAACTTCTCGTACACTGACCTCGACGGCTCCGTCTCGGCCAACCAGGGCCTCTACATCAAGTTCGTCGGCGGTGCCCGCACCGTCGTCCGCTTGTCGGGCACCGGCTCGTCGGGCGCAACTATCCGCCTGTACTTGGAGAAGTACGAGCCTGAGGCCTCTGAGTTCACCAAGAGCGCCGACGAGTACCTCGCGCCCACTATGAAGGACATCCAGAGCCTGCTTTCGCTCAAGGACTTCATTGGCCGCGACGAGCCCGATGTCAAGACTTAGATTCTACTGTAGTTAATACTTTCGTTTACCAGGTTGCAGCTCTGCTTTCACCCGAGGGCGTTATCATGGCCGTACGATAGGTGTTTACTTATAACTTGCCGGCTAAGTTCGTCGGTTCCGCCCAACGGCGTATCTAGATATCTAGTACTATACAAGTGCGTACTCACGGGTTCCGCCTTCGGCGGGATCACCCCAGGAGATCGTCAAGATCAAGCGGCCCCTCAGTGGCCAAGAACGTATCTTGCTTTTCAGCAGCAGGCGTGCGGTCGATCTTTTTGATGTCCAGTGCTGTTTCTAGAGCAGAGAGCTTGTCGCTTGTCGAACTGCTCGGCAGAGGCACATCCAGATTGACCTCGTCGCCAACGGCCTTTTGTTTTATATAGTTGGTGATGCGCAAACTCAGAGGGTTCGCATAGTCTTGGAAATCGATGTCCACATCCATATCATTGACCACTTCATTCATCAGGTTATCCATTGCATCACTGGGTTGCCGCTCGTCGCTATCCAGGGACTTGAACTGTAGAGGAGAAAAGTCCTCGGAAAACGGCAGCGAGCTCATCATAAACCCCTCAGTTTGGTCAACAATAAACGGCTCCAACACGCAAAGCTCCAGATCAGTATCAATGCGTTTCACAAACCGAACAATGGCCACCTGCTTGCGTTCATGCAGGGCACGCGCCAGCGCCGACAGTCCGACGGCAGCCTCGTCAAAGGCAGGGAGAACGTAATTGGACGGCCCAAGCGGAACGCCTGGCGGCAGCTCGTTCAAAAAGCCAATAATTTCGAGACATGGGTCGCGGCTGAACCCTCTAAAGTGCAACTGCTTGTCGTCCTCGGAAAAGGTAACAATCTCAGACCCATACAAATAGCCTGTTTCCAAGGAAGTCTTGGGGCGAGGAATACCGCCCGCAATTGCATCCTGGGCAATCTTTACCGGCTCATGCTGGATACCGTAAACCCGATGAGCGGTCGGGGGAGCAGCTTTTCGGGTCGCAGGGTAGACATGGACATCCAATGCCAATTGCGTAGCACCGCTATGGCCCAGCGTTAAGAGTCCTTTATAAAGAGCAACTGGACGCACTGCCTTGGGCTTGGCAGCGTAGATTGAGTCCACAAGCTCCTGGAAATCGACAATCTCCGCGTCAGGAAGCCCAGGAACTTCCAGGTTTCCCGGAGGGTCAACAACGGCAATCAATATTTGGATATTGTTGGCAGCACTGATTGAGGTGATTTCAGCAAGCTCCGTAGAGTTGTAAGGTAATCTGTTTGTTAAAACAATCAGCTGTTTCTTGTACTTTAACTTGCGGCAGAAATCCTGGATCTGGGCCAATGAGTACAGTATTGCTCTTTCTAGCGAGGATTCCACGGCCGCCACCGACACATCGAGCCGCACCTTGCCAATTAGCTCTCTTGTAGGTGTTTCCAAGGGCACCACGTTCTGGGGCCCGTCGTCGCGCATCATAATTACCCCAGCTTTGTCTGACTTGCGATTGTAAAGAACCCGGTTGGCCAGCCCATCAATCACATAGTTTGTAGCCCACTCCAGATCAGTCTTATCCCCGCCATAATGGCTTTCTGCCATGGCGGGGTTGCAATCCATAAGATAAACAGTGGCTTGTTTATCCATCTCAGAGCTTGGGTCGAGCCTACCGACGTTACGAAAGGCTCTCCAAAGGGAGACCATTCCCACTAAGCAATTTCTCTGTAAAAGGCACCATGGACCCCGGCCAAGCAGTGTCTGACATTGTGCGGGATCTGGCGCTCCAAGGCAACTATGGAGCATCCATTGAGCAAGTATGGGAGTTTGCAAGAATTGCGAGCGGTCAATCTGTTGACGAGTTCCTCAAGAAGGCGTTTTGGAAGTGGCTCATTGCCCACCCCGCCGTCATCGTCACAAATAAAGGCGATCCGTTACCACAACACGAGATCAGCCTGGAAATGAACACATTGCTGGAGAAATACGACGTTTATCTCTTTGCTGGCGAAGAAGAACAGTACCTGGCCCTTACAGGAAGACCAAAACAAGGAAACCCGGTAGGCCCATTCCCGTTTCGACTCCTATGTGCGGTAAGTCGGTCGCGAACTGCCGGAATTTCCAGCATTGATTTAAATCGCCAGACCGGCCAGGACCCTCGCAGTATCCATGGAAGAGTCGCTCATCTTGCTGATTTGGGGCTCGTGTCGCGGTACCCCGTGATCCAAAATAAGCTTCACACCCACCTGGTCGTGTTTCACCAGTATGTGGATGCATACAACGCGAAAAATCTTTCTGTGGGGGCAAACGATAACCAGGGCCATATCGACAAGACGCGATTGGTGTCACAGATTTTGGAAATGTGCAAGAGCGGACCCAATGGTATCCGCCTACGCGAAGATATCTTCCAGCAATTGGGGTTTGCGTCTCTAAAGCGCGGCGGCCCGTTTTTCCGCAGCCTTTTGCGAAGCCTTGAAGCAAAGAATTATTTGCGGCAAATTGAGGTCTTTGAACCCACAGAGCCCGACTTTTTATACCGGTGTGTTCAATTCGTTCGTGATATCGAACCCGAAGTAGATGCAAGTCAATTGGAATCGTTGGACGATCTCAAGGGAAACGCCTATGATAATGATGACGATTTTGATGATATTGATCAGGAAGACGATGATGCACAGCCATCCGGAAGTACTTCTACTGGCAATGCGCCTGATGTGGGGTCTATGCTTATGGCTCCTACAACCGAACCCAGATTTATTTATGCCAACCTATACTACCCCATCGAGACACAGGTTTTTGACGTCATTTCCAACGCTGGTTCAAAGGGTCTATCTGCGATGTCGCTGTACAAGCGGCTTACTGGTCCTTATTACACCAAAGCACTGAGCCGACTCTTGGATGTGCTTGTGAGCAAAAATGCCACTAAAAATGGCCAGCCGGTGGATCTGGGGTACCTTGGACTGGTACGTGGTATTGATTTTGTGGCTCGTATGAAGTTCTATCGTTACTTTACTCAGGTAATGTACCACCAGTTCACGGGTCGACCTATTGACCCTAAATGGGGCGAGTTCCCGAAACTCAAGAAAGGCGCTAGCTCTTTGCGAGCACTCAATACGACCTGGTCCAAACCTCTCCCTGGCTCTTCAGGAATTATCGAAACCGAAAGTGGCCAAATAAAGGCATTGTTTCACGGCGACAAGCCCGCGGCTAGCAGCAAACTGCTGCTAACCAGCGAGACCGAAACTGTCAAGAAACGCGGACGGCCGCGAAAGACCCCCGCGCCCGAGCCGGAGCCTCGACCGTCGGCGGCGCCTATTCAGCGGCCTACACCAAAGGAGAAGCCTGTGGCTTCGAGAACCTGGACTGGCGGCTCCGACACTGCTCTCACAGTTCTGGATCCTATTTTGACCCTTGAGGATTCCATTAAAGATGAGCCGATGCCGGATGCACCCGTATCGCTAGCCACACCGCCGCAGTCTCAAGGACCGGCCCAGGGTCATGCCTCTGCGCCAGCCTCTAACATTGAAGCCCCAGCCATTAAAGCCGAGCCAGCTGGCGAAGAGAGGCCCACCGCTTCTACAAACGGTCTTAATAGTCTCAATGGCCCGAACGGGACTATGGACATTGCATCGGCTAAGCGTCAGGACGACATTTTGCAGATCGTTGCTGAGCAAGGCGGCGTTACTGAGGGGGGTATTTCGCTGAATCGTCGACTCAACGAGTTGCAAGGCAACGGAATCACCGTTGACCGCAAGACTATGGCCCGTGCCATTGCCAGGCTTGTTGCGTCGGGCAGAGCCAACCAAGTGTTTGTGTCGGCACCTACTAGCAGAGGTATCGTCATTACTCGGTACCTGATCCACGATCCAGCTTTGAACATCGACGACCCCAAGATCGTAGCTGTCAAGAAGCGTATCACTGAAGGCATCTGTGCGCCTACTGCCTTGGGTCCTATTGGCAAACGGACCAACGTCGGCAATGCTGTTGAAGCGCCGATAGAGCTCATGTCGTCTATTGATCGGCCCCGGCGGTTCAGAGCATTGGCAGAAGCTACGCAGCCGCGCACAAAGACCGCCAAACCAAAGACCAAGTTCGGCCCCAAGGCAAGCGATGTTCCTATTGCAGTGGATGAGAATGTTCCGGATGCGGTTGAGAAACGACGCGGCCGGCCGCGAGGCAGCAAGAAGGCCGAGACACAGAGCGAAAAGCCTCCGCCTGTTAAGCGCAAGCGCGAAAATGCGGATACGCTCGACGAAACAGTGCCCATCGATGCCGAGCGGCTGTTTAGAGCCGTCGTCATTTCGCGCTCATTGTACTCCAAGGGCACGTCTATTAACTGGGATATGGTTGTTGAAGGGGTTCCCGGCTTGAGTGCGTCACGGGCCCGCAAGCGGTGGCCGGCTATCCGAGATGGTTACGGTGGAACCGACGCTCTTGCCAAGGCTACTGAAGCGTGGGAGCGGCTGTTTGTACATGCGTATCAGAACGATGAGCTTGACCTTCAACAGCCTTCTCAGGACGATTTCACCCTGCAAAAGTACATTGACTTTTGGTCCTACCATGCCGGATCTTCGCTGTTTTCGAACGCGGAGCATCTGACTTCCCGCACCGACTTTGAGCGCCGCAACGGCCTCATCAAGAAGACTCCGCTGCGCAATCCTCTGGATACTGCGTTCACGCTTCCATCAATGATCAGGGTCGAGGAGCTTATGGCGAACGTGGCATTCACAGTGCCTGATATCTCATTAGAGACGGCGGAAGCAGCGAGCAGAGCCAAGCCTTTTACGATTGATGAGAACTTGGTGCGCTCCATCATTGCTTCTGATGAGGCGCGCTTTTCGCCTGAAACAAGTGCCAAGGAACTGCTGGCGATCGGCGAAGAAAGAGCCAAAACAGCGATCGATAATCTTGTTGCCAGCAAAGTGGCGCACTATATTCCGCGGGATGCTGAGAAGACGGTTCCGGGCCGCAACTATGGCTTGAGCGACCGCGTGATTGCTGGCCTGGCTGTCAAGATGGACGAGCTGGTTTTGGAAAAGTCCGAGTCATATATCAAGGAAATCCCCGACCAATATGCCGTGCCATCCACGATCGAGGACACGGCCATGGTGCCGCTGCTGGAGCTGGTTGCCAACGGCGACATCAAGCTCAAGCGCGAGAATGCCGCCATGGGCCGGCTCATCAGCGACTACCGATCGCGGATGATTGAAAAGAACAAGCTGGAGTGCGATGTTTCCGTTGAGGTCGAGAGCCGGCCCCAAACCGTCCGACCAGACGTTGACGTGCCCACGAGAAGCACGCCCTATATCTGGCAAACAGAGACAGTCAGTCCGTTGCTGTGGAAGCGGGTTGTTACAAAAGTGCTTTTGCTGGTGGTTGCACGGCCTCATATTCCTCTGCCGATGATCCAGGTCCACATGCGACCGTCTCTTACCAGCGACGAGGTCAGTGCGGTTGTGCAATGGCTCGTCAAAACAGGCCGGATCCGGGAAGACAACGGCTACGTCGCTGAGAAATTCTGGTTCCAATAAGCGGTATATATTTTTTGAGAACATTATGCATCTAGATAATCACCCGTCTGTGGGGCCTGCTCGTAGCGGTCTGTTTGGCTTGGCAGTCTATTAGACATATCTGATCCTAAGGTATCTACAAATCAAACTCATCATCTTCCTCGAGATCGGTGCCCTCTTGGATCTCGGTTACCAGCTCCTTTTCACGCTCGCGCGCCTCTTCGGCGTCCTTGAGGTCCGCCTTGTGGTCCGAGCTCAGATAGCGCATGGCCTTGACGCTGTCGTCGTGCAGGGTCATGCAGAACCGGATGCGCTCGTTGAACGTGTGCTGCGGCTCGGTGGTGGCATAGATATCGGTAACATCCTTGGACTGCATGTAGCCCTTTTGGTGGTTGATTTCGGCGTCAATGACACCGTCGCGAATCGCCTTGGCAACAATGTACTCGGCGCTCTCCTCGCCATCAAGATGCAGCTTGATGCAGATATCTTTGAGCGAGATGCGCGAGTAGGTCAGCGAGATGACACGGATGCCTGTCTTGATGACGTTTTGGCGCAGCCGCGTGGCCAGCGCGTAGTTGCGGTCCTGCTTGAGCGCGGCGGCTTCCTTTTCGAGCACTGCTCCGAATTGTTGCACGTCGCCGGCCCGCACCGCGCGCGTCAGCTCCAGGTACGGCGCCAGCGCGCGCTGGTACTCTGCCTTTTTGAACACCTCGCGCTCGGGGATATCGCCCATCAGCAGCTCGATGAGAATGCTGAGCTTGTGCGCGGTTTGCAGGAAGCCTGTGGCTGCAGGGGTCTGAGGCACTTTGCGAATGGCAGCCGTGATCTGCTCAAAAGCAGTCGAGTAATCGAGCTGGATGGCATTGATGCGCGACAGATAGTAATAGTAGCGGGCCGCCAGCGAGTTGGACGCACTCTCCGGGAACGGTGTCTTGGACACAAGACTGCTGGCCTGCGAGACCTTATTGAGGACCAAAAAGCTCCGCAGCAACAGCGTCAGCAGCATGCCGCTGGTCTCGTTGTCGTGCCGCAAGCTGGAGGTGCGCAGCCCCGCCATGAGGTCGGGGATGACGTTGTCCAATTGACCGGTCAATTCGGCAGCACGAATGTAGTAGAACCATACTTTTGCCAGCAAATAGTCGAGCGAGCGGCGGTTGTACGCGCGCAGGCGCTTCAAGGTGGCCTGCGAGAACACAAACAGCTGCTCAGCAGCGTTGGGCGCCCCCGAATTCAGCAGCCACACCTGGGCCAGCAAATGAAGGTACACATCCACTTCGGGACTGGGATTGGACTTGGCCTCGTTGGCGGCCGCGGAATTGGCATTGGAGGTCGTCTTGTCCGCCGACGCCACGTACTTGAGCAGCTCCTGACCCGCAGGGGCACCCTCAGGGTACGTCTGGTTCACCACCTGGACCAATGACGCGGCATCGATCTGCTTGCGCAACGCAGGAAGGCTGCGCAACACTTTCAGCGTGAACCGCGGGTCATAGTTCGAAACA
The DNA here is from genome assembly GCA_022577695.1 of Wickerhamiella spandovensis. Lineage (NCBI taxonomy): Eukaryota > Fungi > Ascomycota > Dipodascomycetes > Dipodascales > Trichomonascaceae > Wickerhamiella > Wickerhamiella spandovensis. Next base: position 608,461 of record JAKIRT010000002.1, on the reverse strand, counting down.
GCCTTGTCCAAGTAGACAAAGTTGTGCTTGATTTCGTCCACCGCAGCGTTAGTCATGAGGTGAAGATGGTCTTGCGTCCCGACCAGCTCAAGGGCCGAGTGGCCAAGCCCAAGTTTATCCCCAAGAGTAAGCGGGGACTGGCCAAAGGGCCCGTGGAGTCTTTTGCTGTGCCCGTGTTGGTGCAGAATTCGGCTGCTGAGGCCAAAGTGCCTGCTTCTAGCCTGCGAGGACGGAAAGGGCCCGAGCTGCCGTCATGGCGGTTAAAGCTGCAACAGGAGCTGGAACAGACATCTCAAAATACGGCTAAAGAACTCAACTGGTCAACGAAACCATTGGACCAGATGACGGACCGCGATTGGAAGCTGCTGGCCCGCGATCTTGAGATCACGTCTTCATCATCGGTTCGACCCTTACGCCAATGGTCCGAGCTGCCCTCCCGCCTATTTCGCCTGGTCAAGCCATTGGGCTATAAAGAGCCCACGCCTGTCCAAAGAGTCTCGATTCCGATTGCATTGGCAGGCAGAGATCTTGTGGCGATTGCCGAAACAGGTTCAGGAAAGACAGCCAGCTTTGTGATTCCTTTGGCAGTGGATTTGGAGCCGGCTGCCTCAGTAAGAGCATTGGTGCTTGCGCCGACCCGCGAATTGGGCCAGCAGATCTACAATGAAGCCCTCAAGTTCTTGGATCCTCTAGATATCCATGCTGCTTGTCTTGTAGGCGGCCACGAGATCGCCGACCAAGCTATTCAGCTTGAAAGCGCCGATCTTGTCGTAGCTACGCCAGGAAGACTGTTGGACTGTCTTGCCCAAGGACTATTAACCTTGAAAGAGTGCTCCAAGCTCGTGCTCGATGAGGCCGATCGCATGATTGATATGGGATTCGAAGAGCAGGTCAAAGAGATCATCAATCTGCTTCCGCCCACGCGCCAAACGCTGATGTTTTCAGCTACTTGGCCACCTAAAATCCAATCCTTGGCCGCAGAGTACCTCAAGAGCCCAGAAAAGGTTTCTATCGGCGATGGCACCCGCATCAACTCTCGCGTAACCCAAAGGGCCGAGCTGGTAGAAGCTTCAGACCGCCTAAGCCGTCTCTACGCTCTGTTGAGAAAGGGCGGCACCACAATTGTGTTTGTGAACCAAAAGGCAACGGCCGATGAAGTCACTACGGCTCTTCAAGCCAGAGGGTTCAGGGCGGTAGCCATGCATGGCGCCAAATCGCAGGACCAACGTGAGGAGGTTCTTGACGATCTTCGCCGCGGCAGTGCCTCGATTCTCGTTGCCACCGACGTGGCAGGCCGCGGTATCGATATTAACGATCTGTCATTAGTGGTGAACTATGATATGCCCCGAACAATTGACGCTTATATCCATCGCATTGGCCGCACGGGTCGTGCTGGTCGGTCCGGCACAGCCGTCTCGCTGGTCACCGAAAAAGACCGGCCCATTTATGGGGATCTCCGAGAAGCTTTGAAAGCCGGAAACTGTCCTATTCCTGATTTCTTAAAATAATTTATTCCCCTATTCCATACACATCACCACATGATCTCATCAACTGGTTTGTTTACCAATCCACCTGTCATCATGCAACTCGTCGATACATATGCCTCGCAGCCATGGACTCAGCGGAGCCGGAACACGCCGCTGAGCTACGACGCCAAGTCGGGCCGAATTGCCTACGGCAGCGGCAAATTGGTCGTGCTGAGAGACGTCAAAGACCCCACAAAGAGCGTCGTCTACGGCGAGCATCTTTTCCCCGTCACCGCCGTCAGCTTCGCCCCGTCGGGCTTCTACATTGCCTCTGCAGATGCTAGCGGCAAGGTGCGCGTGTGGAGCGTGGATGGCGAGGAATTCATCACCAAGGCGCCTGTGTCGGCGACCAGCGGCCGCATCAATGCCATTGCATGGGATTTCGAGTCCAAGCGCATCATTGCCGTGGGTGAAGGCAAGGAACGCTTTGGCCACTGCTTTACTTTTGATTCGGGCAACTCGGTCGGCGAGATCAGCGGCCACCCCTCCGTCGTCAATGGCCTGGCGATCAAACCCAATCGGCCCATGCGTGCGGTGACTGTTGGTGAGGATGGTACCCTGGTGTTCTACAAGGGTGCCCCTTACCAGTTTGATCATACTGTGCGCAAACACACCGGCGCTATTTCTGCCGTTGCGTACTCGCCCGACGGTTCTCGCTTTGCGTCTGTTGGTTCGGACCATAAACTGGCTCTTTACGACGGTGCGACTGGCGAGTTCCAGGAGTTTGTAGAGACGGGCCATACTCTCTCGATTCTGGCCGTTGCTTGGAAAGACAAGGATACTGTGGTCACTGCCAGTGCCGATAGCAGCGTGCGTGTGACTGACGTTGCCTCGGGAAAGCCCGTAGCGACGTTTGAGCTGCCCAAGAGCGTCGACAACCACCAGACCGGCGTCGTGGTTGCGGGCGAGTACATTATTTCCGTGGGTCTTAATGGTGACATTTACTATTGGACCGAGTCCAGCAGCGAGCCGGAACGGGTGCTTCAGGGCCACCAAAAGGGCGTCACTGCTTTGACGGTTGCCGATGGCCATGTCTACAGTGCTTCCAGTGACGGCAAGACTCTCAAGTGGACCGAAGGGGCTGCCAAGCGTCTCGACGGCGGCCACGAGGGCCCCGTTGTGGGCTTTGTAGAGTCTGACGGCAAGCTGTGCTCGGCCGGATGGGACCACAAGGTCAAGACGGTGGTTGGATCTACTGAGGTTGCCAGCTTTTCCGAGCAGCCCAAGGCTGTGGCCAGCAGTCTGGGCAAGATTGCGGCTGCCGGCGAGTCCGGCTTGGAGTACAGTTCTGGCGAGAAGGTGGCTCTGAGCCGAGCCAATGCCGTTGATATTTATGAGGACCTGACTGCGGTTGGGTACGGCACCAAAGTGGTGCTACTCAAGGGAACCGACAAGATCCACGAGTTCCCGCCGCTGCAATTCGACATTTCCGTGGTCAAGTTCAGTCTCGACGGCAAGCACCTTGCAGCCGGCGACTCTTCCGGCAAAATCATCGTCTACAAGGTTGCCGAAAAGGAGATTCTTACGTCGCGGTGGGCGTTCCATACCTCACGTGTCACTTCCATTGCTTGGCACCCGGACAACGAGCGCGCCGTCACTGGCGGCAGCGACACCAACATCTTTATCTACTCGGTCAAGACGCCGGGCAAGAATATCAAGCAATTGGAGACGCACCGCGACGGCGTCACTGGCGTGTCGTGGCTAGGCGACGACGTTATCAGCGCCGGTGCCGACGGCTGTCTCCGTCTTTGGAAAGTCTAGTTACTATAGAACAACAATAGAACCTAGCAATAGAGCCTAGCAATAGAACCTAGCAACCTAGATGTTATCTCCTGATACCTCAGCCTCCCTGTGAAGATTGGATCAGGGTTAACGTGCCCGCATGCATATATCTGCATATCTGCATATAAGAGTTGGGGAGGCCCCAGGGTTGAAGCGGAAAAGTTGGGGATTACCTAAGTCGCATATTTCAGAGTCGGTCGGTCAGGTCGGCCAAGTTCGTCAGGCAAGTCAGCAAATTTCACAAAACTAAATGCTCAGATTAAGATCGGTTTCGAGCCGTGTGCCTGTTTTCACAGGCCGCGTTCGGATCGCCCCCAAGAGTGACTTGGCCACCGAGGCTTTGGACCTCCAGGCCTCGGCGGCCGCTGAATCTGTCGCTCCTTCGGCGGCTGCGTTCAAGGAAGCCCTGGCCCCCTACAAGGAAATGATGAACCAAAAAGACGTCAAGGGATGCCGCGATCTGGTGGATATTCGGCAGATGATGAACATTTACCGGGAATTCCGAGACGATCCTGCCCGGGGCGAGAAAGACGCTCTGCGGGCGTCCGATATCGTGCACAGCATTCTTACCACGCTGCGGGTGCGCATGTCGATCCTGCGGCCCATGCTATTTGCCAAGCGCAACACGGTGCTTCAAGCGCAGAACACAGAGCTGCTGGGGTACCTGAAGGAGATTTCGAGCGATATGGTGGCGGGCAAGATCTATTTGTCGACATTTGCCCTCACCTACTTGATGACGGCGTTTGCATCCCTCAACTGCCATGCCGAAACCACGCAGGTGTGGAAGGAGCTTAATGCAAAGAGTGACGTTCTGCCTGCAGATCTCGGCGAGCGGCTGTTGGACCCTAAGGTCGTGGGTGCGTTTATTCGCTTCGCAGACCCAAACCAGGTCACGCTCGACGACATCAAGGCCACCTATGACCAGACCGTGGCCAGCCAGGGCGACCATATTCTGCTTGACGAGGCTCTGGCGGTTGGCTACTTGAGATTCGGCGAGTGGGCCAGAAGCGCCGAGCTCTATGCCACCATGTGCCGCACCTACGACCTAGAGAAATGGCAGTCCACCTTCTCGCGGCTGCACAATAAGATTCTTACTGAAGTCACTGACCCGGACATTGCGTTGGCCTTTTTCGAGTCCGCCACGTCTGCGGGCTCGCGCATCAGACTGCACCCCAGCTCGGCCACAAAGTACGTGGAGCGCTTCTACGAGGCCTCCAACGACATTGCGGGCATCGTGGAGGTCTACCATGCGTGCGTGCGCCGCATGCGTACCAAAGCTAACTTTGTGAGACCAGACAACTACCAGAACCTCACAAAGTCGGTTGTGTCGCTATTGACTACGCATTTCCCCACCGACTCGGTCGAGGCCCGCGCAGAGCTCGACCATCTGCTGTCCAACAAGCCGCCCATCCAGCTCATTAATACCCTGTCGAGCTGGGTCACGCGCGCATGGCCAGACTCGTCATATCTCAAGGTTCTGCAGGACCTGCTGTTGACAAAGGGCGGCTCGCGGTCCGATAGTCTGCGTATCCTGCTCAACAGTGCGCAGCATTTGGAGGACATTCCTAGCGCCACTATCGAGGAGTGGTGGGCTAAGCGGAAGGAGCTGCCTGAGCCGATCGACTACTTCGATATGCTGGCCCTCATGCATGCATGCAACCAGCCTGAGCGCGCCGAGTTCTTCAAAAAGCAGCTGGAGCTTGTCGTTGCTGATGGCTTCGACGACACAAAGGTGCGCGCCCAGACCCCGCGCTTCAGCAACATCGCGGCCGTCTTGTAGACTGTACATATTTACTCCTAGTCATTCCTCATTCCTAGTCTATGCTGTCTATTTAGCGCTGGCGCAGTACGTTCGCGAGATTTGTGGCCATGGCGTGGCCCTGCTGCTGCTGCTGGTTCAAGGCAGCAGCCAAACCAGACGCAAGATTGGGGCCTCCTGCTCCCGCAGCTTGCTTCTCAATGTATGTAGTCGGCACCCAGCCGGTCTTGCCCGAGCTGTTGACGCCCAGCGACCAGCCGTTGCCCGAGTCCTGGTCCACAGTAATGATCTCGCCGGCAGTGACTCCAAGCTCGCCAGCATTGGTTCCGGGGAAGTCATACATGGCCTTGTAGGTCGGCTTGGCGGGCTCTGCGGGCGGCGGCGGAGGCGGCGGCGGAGCAGCGCGCGGCTGGGCCTGCGTCTGCCGCGGCTGAGGCGCTTGCGGTTGCTGCTGGGTAGCGGCATGAGCGCCGTCGAAGCCTGCAAACTGGTTGGCTGCCTGCGGCTGCTGGCGTTGCTGGGGCTGCTGAGGCTGTTGGCGTTGCTGAGGCTGTTGCCGCTGCTGGGGCTGGGCAGGCCGAGCTTGAGCAGGCCGGGCCGCCGCGGGGCGGGCCGCAGCCGGATTGCGAACAATCTTCTTGCGCTTGGGAACCTCCTCATGAGGAGAGTTGCCCGGCAGGCCGCCGGGACCCACATGGATGGTGCCACTCTTGTAAGTGTCCCAGTTTCCACTGGTGGTGTCCTGCACGAATTTGATGGCGGCCACCTTTTTGGGCTTCTTGTGGTACGAGATCTGCGGCGCGATGGTGACGGGCCGGTTGAGCAGACTAATGAGCTCGGTTTTCAGCGGCGTCCACAGCAGTAGATCGCTGGTCTCCTTGGAGCTGGTTTCAATGGCAAACCAGTCATCGCGAAGCGTAGACAGACTGACGCCCACAATGGCATTCACAGCAACCGTGCGCTCGATCGTGTAAATGAGACGGCCCTGCTCCACGTCACCACGAACCGTGTAAAACGTAGTAGGCGTAAGAATGAAGGTGCGGGTCAATCTCTGCGACGAGCGGCCCAGCTTGGAAAACAGCTGGTCACCGCGGCCAGAAAAGATGACAGGCCCCTTGATGCCCACAGACTGAATAAGGTATCCACCGGCCGAGTTGGGGTCGTTGCAAACAAGATAGTCGCCATAGGCAGTGCGCTCGCCCAACAGCGAGAACCGACGACGCTGCTTTTTGCCGCCCAGGAACCGGTCGTCGGGAGGAGGCAGTTTCGGCTCTTGAGCAATGCCGAGGTACGACTTGCAGGCGTGCTGGATGACCAGAATGGCCTCCATGCGGCGCTTGAAATGCCGTCTCCACGCCCGCTGGATCCGCGACGCCATTTTGTGCCAGTACATGTCGCGCATATGCTCGAGCGCAAACAGCGTCTCGGGCGTCTTGATGAAGATCTTGGACACACCCATCTGCCACTCACTGGCAGGAATACCGGCGGCCTTTAGAATCTCCAAAGCAGCGTCTCTCTCGCTGCCCTGCCAGATATAGTCACCAGCATAGCCGGTTTTCGAGGACAGCAAGTAAAAGCGCTCCACAAACTTCTCAAAGGGCTGACGGGATGCGAAACCAGCACGGCGAATGCGCACGTTCTCCTTGAGACCAAGATACTTGACCTGATGCAGCACGGCGTTGGCCTCAAACTCAGTGGGCGACCGGTTCTGGTTGGGCTTGATGGTACGGATGTACGACGGCTGCGACAGCGCGAGCGTGTCCATCAGCTTGTTGGCGCTCTGCTTGATGCGGTCGCTGGCAGTGATGCGGCGGCGGCGGCGAGAGGCCGCAGAGTCGTCGTCCGCCTGGAACGCCTCGGGGAACAAGCCCGCCAAAAACGGGTCCTGGGTAGTGGCCAAAAGACGGGTCAGCGACTTGCCGATCTGATCCTTGTTCTTGTCACTCATGTTGTCGATCTCGTACGTCACATCGCCAGCATAATGCTTGACAATGAACTTATCGGCGCGCATCTGGAGATGGGGGTTCGACGTCAAACCATTGAGCTTCATGCCAAAGGATTGGTCCGCCGCCGAAGAGTCGGCATGGGCAGTGGCACAGGCATCATTCAGTACGGCAAACACTCCCGGAGGCCGCACCTCTTCAATAAGGTCGCACACAATCTTATTGTTGAAGTAGTCGATGGGCGTCCACTGGATCTGCTCGGCAATGTACTCATCCTGCTCTGTCTTGAGAGTCAGCTGGATGAAGATCTGCTGCAGCTTCTCGTTGACGTAGTTAATGCAGATCTGCTCGAAACTGTTGTGCTCGAAGATCTCGAAACCGTAGATATCGAGAATACCGATCGATTTTTTGGACTCGCCCTGCGTGACCAGCGACGCGTTGACGCGCGCAACAATCCAGTCAAACAGGTTCGAGTAGATGGCCTTGGCCAGCGCGTCGCGCACCGCCAGAGCCTGCACTTTGTTGAGAGTCGACTCGAACGTCTCTGCCGAGCCTCCAAAGCCACTCTCAATCAACCGATGGGTCAGCGCCTGTTCCAGCGACTGGCCATCGACGCCCATCAGGTAGGCAGCAAAGTTGGTGACAGAGGTGTCGGCAATTGACGTGGTGGAGTCGTCGGCCTCCACAAAGGTGACATTGCCGATCCACAGAATCGCCGCCAACATCTTGAAGATATTGTCCTGCTCCTGCTGCGTCATGCCAATGACCTCCATGACCTTGATGGTCTCTTGGAACTCCTTGACATCATCAATGCCATTTACAGAAGTGCACTGCGACCGCGACGTATATGCATAGACATCGGGGGTCTGCACGCCAAACATCTCACGGTACCGCTGAGGAGCGCCTTTCGTGAATTGATAGAAGATGTGGAAGCCACGCTCTCCGCGGATCTGGCCAACCACCCGGTTCTTCTCCAAAAGGTAGTTGGTGATGTGCGCACCCACAGGCTCGCTCTGGCCATTGAACAGAATCTCAAGATACTTGCCATGGCGAGACGAGTTATCGTTACGCAGAGTCTTGGCGCATCCGAATGCTTCCAGCAAAGGGTTTGTGGCCAAAACCATGTCCTTGATCTTGGTGATCGAGGATGTCGATTGGCCAGACACGGCGGCAATGTACTGCATGATGCGCTTGGCGGCCTCGGTTTTACCGGCACCACTCTCACCCGAGATAATCACACACTGGTTTTCATCGTAGGACTTCATGTTGTAGTACATTGACTCGGCAATGGCAAACACGTGTGGAGGCACCTCCAACCGGTTCTTGCCCTGATAGGACTCGAGCACCTGCTCGGTGTAGATTCCCAGGTCTCTAAAGGGATTCACCGAGATAAGCACATGGCCGATATATGTATAGATGAGGCCAGCTTGGAAACGGATCTTCAAGTTCTC
>JAKIRT010000029.1:0-90216 GCA_022577695.1 Wickerhamiella spandovensis | reverse complement strand
GCCCCGCCCCCCCCCGCCCCGGGAAACATGCTCGCTGCCGTCGTGTGGAAACCCCTGCCCCAGCACGGTGCGGCCATAAATATTTACCCTGACGTAAACATCCGTCCAGATGCCTACCACTCGGAGTCAATACCGTGCGCAGGCTGTTGAGACCGCGGAGGCGTCGTCGGGCAGCTCTGTGTCTGCCGGATCGGCCGGATCGGCGAGCTCGTCGGGCTCTGCCGGGTCGTCTTTTTCGGCGACGCGTGAAAAGGCCGCCAAATCGGCCAAATCGAAGTCGGCCAAATCCTCGGCCAAATCGGCCGCCAAAGCCGCCGCAGCTGAGGACGAGCACAAATTCAACTACGACGAAACAAAGTACACCGGCGAGACCGAGTTCGGCTATTGGCCCGGCAACCTCGCCATGATGATCCTGTTCCCTGTTCTCATGTGGTACATGTGGGTATGCTGCCGCTTCAACGACTCGCAGCTGATGGGTCCGGCTGTCGGTGAGTCTATCCCCGCTTTTATTCGCCGGGTGGCACATCTGGCCTACGAGTCGGCTTACCCTACCAAGGAGGCCTGGGCAATTGAGGGCGGCTACTTTGTGTTCCAGCTGATTCTGGCCGCGTGGCTTCCTGGCGGGCTGTGGACCGAAGGCGTTTACGTGCCTCACTTGAAGAAGCATCTTCCCTACTACTGCAACGCCTACCAGGCGCTCTACGTGTCTCTGGCCACTGCTTTGGCGCTGCACTTTACGGGCATCTTCAAGCTGCCGACCATTCTCGACCGCTTTGGCGAGATCATGACCGTTTCCATCATCATCGGCTACGCGTTCTCGGTGTTTATCTACGTGCAGTCGCTCGTCGAGGGCAAAGCCGTGCGCATGTCAGGCAACACCATCCATGACTTCTTCATGGGCGGTCCGCTGTACCCGCGGTTCGGCAAGATCGACCTCAAGCTGTTTTTCGAGGTCCGGCTGCCGTGGTTCACGCTGATTTTCCTGTCGCTGGCCCTCGTGCTCTTCCAGTACGAGACTTATGGCTACGTCACGGGCCAGGCCTGGTTCGCCCTCTACGGCACGTTCCTCTACGGCAACGCCTGCGCCAAGGGCGAGCATCTGATTGTGCCGTCGTGGGATATGTTCTACGAGAAGTTCGGCTTCATGCTGATTTTCTGGAACATCTCCGGCGTGCCCTTCACTTACTGCTACAACACCCTCTATCTGTACACCCACGACCCCAGCGAGTACGAGATCTCCACGTCGTACCAGATCTTCCTGTGGGTGCTCATCACCGTCGCGCACTACTTCTTCGACACCGCCAACGGCCAGAAGAACTCGTTCCGCCTCATGATGCAGGGCAAGCTGATCCGCCGCAAGGCCTTCCCGGTGTGGCCCTACACCATCGTCGAGAACCCGAAATACATCGAGTGCAAGAACGGCTCGCGCCTGCTCACCGACGGCTGGTTCGTGTACGCCCACAAGGTCCACTACGTCGCCGATCTCACCCAGAACCTGTGCTGGGCGCTCATCACGGGCTTCAACTCCCCGCTGCCCTACTTCTACCCGGTCTTCTTCTTCTGCATGATTCTGCACCGCACCAAGCGCGACATGGACAAGTGCGCGCTCAAGTACGGCGAAGACTGGGAAGAGTACCGCCGCCGCTGCCCGTACATCTACATCCCCTACGTGTTCTAGACTAGCCCGCCTCTCGATTATTTTGTACTGTAACTCTCTGTAATACCCCTTACTAGCTCAAGTCCGCTCTGCTATTCGGCTGTAGCACCTCTCGTGACAGTTCCAAGTACAGACCGACGTGTCCATACGGCGTCTCGTTGTCTCAGTTCCAGCTACAGACGCGGGTGTTTGCGGGGGATTCCCCCGCACCCCCTGGGCCGCCTAAAGGCGGTAGACTGGGGTCGATGGTAAGATACCTCCACCGTAGGCCGACACTGTAGCTCGGAAAGATTAGATCGTGCTCTCTAGAACTGTAGAACTGGCTCGCGGAGGCTTTGCACCCCCTGAGCCGCCTTACGGCGTGTGCGGTCGGGGAGTCCAGGCGGCCGGGCGTGCCGCGGAATCTCCAAGAATGCGCCGCTCTTCATATTCCGTTCGTTAGTGAACTGATAGACATACTGCGTGCCTTTGTTGACCTCGAAAGACTCTTTACTCGAGCACATCCGCCTTTAGGCGGCCCCAGGCGTGCAGAAATCCCGTACAACCCCTGCTCTGTAGTTCTCTTCTAACACCTTTCTGGGCTACGGCTATACATTCCCTGTGGAGTCTACCGCCTTTAGGCGGCCCGGGGGTACGGGGGAACCCCTCGCGAAAACACAGGCTGTGGAGGCGAGCAATCCCCCGTAAAAGACATAGGCTGTAAACAGAGGCTGTAAACAGCCGCCTCTGTAGTTGAGAACTTTCTGAGTAAAGGTCGTTGGTTTTGCGCCTTACGGCGGTCTATGTGGCTACATCCACAGGGCACGATTATGGTGATAAATATTACTGCTTCCGGCGCTTCTTGCGGGCGGTTTTGTCGTTGGACTCCAGGAAGCCCCAGTCCTCGCCAAAGAACGACTTGCTGTGCGCGTCGCGCTGGCGCTGGCGGGCGTCGCGGCGGGCCTGCTTCGACGACACGGTTTGGATACGCGTGAGGTTCTCCTCCTCGTAGTCGTCGACCTCCTTCTGCTTGCGACGGTCCTTGTCGGTGCTCATACCGCCGCGACCATGGTCCATGATGGTGGTACCGATGGAGGGCTCGGCAACAGGCGCATCTGCAGTATCCTGCAGGTACTCTTCCATCGTAAAGTCTCTGCGGCGGCTGCTGCGGTCCTTGGTGGTCGGAGCCGTGGCAGAAATCTTGGGCACAGTATATTTGCGAGGCTTGGCAGTAGTCTCTTCTTCCGAATCATCGTCATGAGCCGCCCGCAGTTGACCAACATTGGGCCGGTAACTAGTGGCATCATCGCTGTCGCTATCAGAATCCGCATCGCCATTCGCTTGCTCGCTCTCTGCCTTTTGGGCAGCCGCTGCGTCCTGCGACTTGCGGTAAGTGCGAAGCACTTTATCGACCTGGTACTGGATCTTGGACTCCAGGCCCTTGATTCCCTTTTCCATGGTCACCCGTTGCTCAATTGTACGCTTGGTGGCATCATCAATGATCTTTTGCGAGTCCTCGTCACCAGAACTGCGTTCCACCTGGCCAGCAATAACTAAAACAAGATTGTTAATGTACGACAGTAGAGCCTGGTTCTTGAGCGTCAAGAGCGAAATACCGTCCTTTGTATCCTCAATAAGCTGCTCGTCAACAATCTTGCCATCGTCAAACCGCTCACTTAGATCTGCCGCCAATGTGGCGATTTGATCAAGTTTGTTTTGCATGGAGTCTCTAGTCTGCTTTCAAGCTTACCAGCAGGTATACTGAAATAGTCAGGGAGTGGAAAAAAAATCAACCCTAACCTACTTTTCAGTCTGACATAATTTTTTTTTCCAACTTTTACTCCCGTTTCTCGAGCCTCCCGCTTTTCCTCTTTCTAACAACAATGCCTCAGAACGAGTACATTGAGCAACATATCAAAAAGTATGGTCGTCGTTTGGACCATGACGAACGTAAACGCAAGCGGGAAGCACGTGAGGGCCACCGCATTGCCAAAGATGCCCAGAATCTGAGAGGTTTCCGCGCAAAGATGTTCGCCAAGAAACGCTATTCCGAGAAGGTCGAGATGAAGAAGAAGATCCGGCAGCACGAGCAATCCAAGGTCAAGGGCGACGGCGAGCCGGCCAACACTGGCGAGGCTCTGCCTGCCTATCTTTTGGATCGTCAGACCCCCAACTCTGCAAAGGCATTGTCTACGTCAATTAAGCAGAAGCGTCTTGAAAAGGCCGACAAATTCAGCGTTCCGCTGCCCAAGGTGCGTGGTATTTCTGAAGATGAGATGTTCAAGGCCCTCAAGAGTGGTAAACGCCAGAATAAGAGCTGGAAGCGCATGATCACTAAACACACGTTTGTCGGCGAAGGCTTCACCCGTCGGCCCGTCAAGATGGAGCGCATTATTCGCCCGGCCGCGCTGCGTCAAAAGAAGGCCAACGTCACCCACCCCGAACTCGGCGTCACCGTTTCGCTGCCCATTCTCTCCGTGAAGAAGAACCCCCAAAGCTCCATGTACACAAACCTGGGTGTGCTCACCAAGGGTACCATCATTGAGGTCAACGTGAGTGAGCTCGGTCTTGTTACCTCGGGCGGCAAGGTTGTGTGGGGTAAATACGCTCAGATCACCAACGAGCCTGACCGTGATGGCACTGTCAATGCTGTCCTGTTGGCTTAGTATTTATTATCGGTATAGTAATTTTTTGGTAGTATAAACTGTTCTTGGTTCCTTGGCTGCCGCTACGTTTGTTGTGCGTTTATTGTGCGTTTGTTTTACATTTATGGTCCGATGGGTTGGGCTCTGCTTGGTTCTGCTTTAGAGTTCAGCAGTCTAAGCGGCATGAATTAAGCTTTCGGCATGCGCTGGCTCGTGTCATGCAGCCCCCTACATACACATTATATATTACCTCTGGATTGCCAACTAGATATGACCAAATTCGATCTTCTTTCTTCTGATGTCCTGTGTGTGATTGCCGACTATCTGTCGGTCGATGATCTCCTGAACCTGTCGAAAACATGCAAGTTCTTTCGCTCTCCTGCCGTAGAGCCAATGTGGAAACGCCGTTCGCAGTCCGAGTTTGGTGTCAAGAGCGCATCCACGAGACAGATGCTTGTCCATTTGGACCCTGATATCTCTTGGCGCTCTACCTACATGCAGTGCACTCAACGAGTCATTCACTTCTGGTACGACAGCTTCATTTGGGATGCAACCAATCATCAGTATCCTCCTACCATTCATCCGAGCAAAATTCTGGTGCCAAAAGGCATCTTCATCAAAGACTTTGGCATCGACACCACAGGCAGTCTCCGGCTCTATGTTCTGTCTAACTTAGGCCGCGTCTTCGAGTACCCTACTCAAATGACCGACGATAGAACCGTCTCGCTTAAAGATGCCAGAGACCTATTCCCTCGATCAGGAAAATGCGTAGAAATGGTAGTGCGACCCAACAGGGTAGTTGCCGTTGATACCGCTGGCAATTGGTGGTACCGCGATGCCGGCACAATGTTAAAACTCTGGAGCGAGCACAAAATTTGGCCAAGTACTCTCCTTGCTAAAAGCATGCTCAATATCGTTGCTTTGAGTGTCTGTGGCAGATATATTTATTACTTCCAATGCGGTTCCACCATGAATGAGCCAATGATCATTGGAATTGATGGCCTGGCAAATGGTGCCCCTTTGCGTGCCGTAAGGCAATTCAAGGTCGCCTACGGCACGTCTCAATATTTCATGTGTGCCCTTCATGCTGGAAAAAGTGTATATTGCGTCCGTGTGGCCCAAGATCTGAAAAATGAGTCCATGCCCGTACAATTCATGTTCGCCTTTAATGACACGTTAGAAGGTGTGCTCATGTTTGAAAACAATATCGCTATCTTAGCGCTCAACAACAACAAGTACTTGAAACTCGAAGTGGAATTCGAGGAAGACGGTGTTGAGTATTCGGTAGCTGTCAGCCCTCTGTTGACCACTGGTTCGTCTGAAAGTAACCCTCTGAAACCAATTGGCCCAGACAGGGAACGCATTGTCTACAAGTGCTCACCAAGAGGCGAGTTCCGGCTTGAGGCAGAAGTGGTCGATGCCCATTACCACAGAGACAACACCCAAGCAACATATGAGGTTCATTCTCACAAATCCATTCCTGTGAATATGCCACCAGTCTGTCATTACTGGATCCGGCCCGATGGTGTTTCAGCCCTCTGCCTCCGGAATAGCTCAGTAAGGTTTGATCAGGTAGGTGAATCCTAAAGCAAACCTGTCTATTGAAGTGTCTTTTAAACTAAGATATGACTATGTGTTCGTTTTGCGCTGTTAGCTGTTGACTAGGTTTGGGCAAATGCTTGATCGGGATCGGCATATTCAAAGTATACGAGAGCTCAAATAGAGGCGAGGTCTGGCTTGAAGGAGACGTTGTGTACTCGCATTGCAACGTCGAGCGAGGAAATCACATATTATGTCCATCCTTGAAATTACGTCCTATTTCAATGCCACTTATATCTCATTATTCCACACACGCTGTCCCTGCTGCTCTGTGTCTGTTCCCCCGGTCAGTAGAGTTTTGCTAGGCAGCCGACTTGTCAAGATAATATTGAAGGATGATCAGCTAGACGAAACATTTGCGGTCGAGTGTAGTGGGCAATAATTAACTTGCTCGAAGATAATGTATATGTTATAGCGACGCTTTCCCGGTGCGCATTTTAGAGCTGCAGGTACTTTTCTGGAACAACATAATTCGGCGTCTCGTAAAGCTGCTTAGCCAATCTTTTACCAGAAACTAAGTAAAGAACCTGGCCAGCGATTGAATCTCTAAATAGGCTGGACAAACAGTAGCGCAACTGTGAAGGCATCACTGGCCACTAGAACCTCTTTCTGGATCAGATTAATCCGATAAGGAAGTGATGATAAATTGTGCATATGGCTTGTGACTCGGGAGCTACGAGGAAGAGCCGTAGAATGCACCAAGTGAGGGCGCAAAATAGTTTAGTTAAAAATGGAAAGGGCTAATTTCCACTAATTCCTATATAGCATCCTTTTCTTAGGGGCTTCGTTCACGTCAAGTGAAACGCGGCACCAGATTGAGTCATTTGTCTCTAAGGGTAAGGTTATGTGTGTGCTCATGCATGAAGCACGCCAGTCAACGAGTCAATAAAAGTACCATCATCTGAGGTTCTAAACACCAAGACACTAGTCATGTATCAAAATCTATAGGAATAGTGTTATTCTCTAAACTTTGTACCGTACTTTCTAAGCGTATAGGCACGTAAATCGGCGCCTTTGATTCGCAGGTAAATCGGCAACGCAATCAGCGCGATGGCGATAAAGGCAAGGATACTGCAACCCCATCCAACAGGATAGTTGTCAATCGCGGTATTCTTGTACATTGCTGCACCAAATAAAGGGAATGTACCACCAATCAAGCAGCGCATCAGAGTATTACTTGCCATGGCCGAAGCGAAGCGAGTGGGAAACAGTTGACCGAAGTACGGCACGTAGGTTTGAAAAATCAAAGAAGTGCCAAACTCAAACATGCCGGCTCCTATCAGAGGTGCGATCCAATGAGCCGATGGCGTAGATGTCCACCCAAAGATAAGGATTCCGATTGGAATTGCCACCGACCCAACAATCGCAGCCGGCACCAATACATGCTCTGGCTCTGGGATATCACCTTTCTGACTGGGCCTAATGAGATACCGAGTGATATATGGAACATAGAACCCAATGGACACGAAGCACCCTACCAAGAGGGCCAAGTATCCTGCTCCTTGCTCCACTAATGTGAAGTTGAATATACCCGCAAAAACAATTGGATACGATTCAAAGTAAAGGTAGAAAACAGAGTAGACAAGCGACAAGTGCAGGTTCATTAGCAGTAGTACTGGCTCCTTTATTACCATCTCTATCGGTAAAAGAGTTGCTTCCTTGATAATTTGGCCCCACTTTTGCTCCTGAAGAAGGATATCCCCTCGGGCCTTGATATTTTGATTACCTGTGAGCTTTCGAAGATATCTTGCCTTGTTCATGAGTAAAGCTTGAGGTGATGTCTCTGGTAGAAGAAATAACATGAATAGCAAAACAGCTCCGGCCTGGACTAACAAGTACCAGATGGACCAGCGCCAGGTATTTTTGTCCACCAGGGCGCTGCCAATCAATGGACCAAGGTACGGCCCGGCAACTGCTCCTATGTTCCACGCAATGACTGACCAAACAGAGGCAGGGAACTCAAACATATCGCCTAAAGTTGCAACGCCATTCGTCATGGGTGATGCTGCGCATATTCCTGCCAGGAACCGCAATACCACAAATGGGCCAATATGGTTGCTGAGGGCGGTAGGGATCTGGAGCACCACGAACAGTAGTTGAGAAATAAAGTAAATATAATTTCTGCCACCAAAAGCCGGACTCTCGCTCATCGCAGACACAAGGAGCGGCCCAACTCCGTAGCCCCAAATAAACAGAGTCAAACCCAACAGCACCTTAGTTGAAGAAGTGTGCATGTGCTTCTGAATCTTTTCCTCGGCTGGTGTAAAAATGGCAGTCGACATATAAACAGATGTTGTCATTGCACATATGATCACGGCAACTATTACCTTTTTCAAGGTTGGCCAGTTCAATGGATTCTCGGGATCGCCAGGGCCATCCCAGTCCACGAGAGTTATGGAAGGACAGTCATTACAACTTTCCGAACCAGAGATAGATTCCTTGTATGAGAAGGCGTTCCCTTCGCGTACACTGGTGGCATTCTCCTTTTGGCCATTAGTGTACTTCTCTGGTACCTCATAGCTTGGCCTGCTGTACAATGGCTTTAAAACTCGTTTGCCAGAGATACAATAGAGCGCCTGGCCCGCGATTGAGCCTCTAAACAACGTAGAAATGCTTATACGAAAGTGTAAAGGCATAATGATAGCCAAGACTCCTTCGAATCTATGAATCACGCCAACTGATTATAAATGGGGTTGGGGTTTTGGCTGCAGCCTAGATCGACTCGCTGGGGTAGCTGGACCCGACACACCTCAATTGAACCATGTTCCACATTCTCAGCAGAGCTATGGAGGTATAATTTCATTTCTAGATTTCGTTAGCGTTTTCCGAACCGTTTGAAGCATAAAAATGGCTTCTATTGCTGCGGCATGACCTCAGAAGCTTGTAGACAGGCTTAGGTTTTCTGCGGATATGCAGCATATCGAGATCTCCAGATGGCATGGTCCCCAGCACAGTTCCACAGAAGGCAGCCACAAGCGAGTGAACCAAAACCAAATTTAATTCGCCTTTGCCCTCGGAATATGTAGGTAAGGTCAGACATTGGTGACTAGCCTCTTGCGTGGAAACGCATCATTTAGTGGGGTACGGATAGCTGCATAATATTAGTATTCTTCAAGTCATCTATAAATGGACGTCATGACCTAAACCCCGGCCTCTAAGTCTATAAAATCGGATCCCCGGAGACCCATAAATAGTCAAATGCTATCGCAAGACTAGGAGAGTAATATTATCCCCTGAAAGTAGCACCATACTTCTTGAGAGTGTAGGCACGGAGGTCGGCTCCCTTCACCCGTAGATATACCGGTAAAGCGATGAGAGCGATCGCAATAAATGCCAGGATGGTGCAACCCCAACCAACAGGGTAGTTGTCTATGGCAGTGTTTCCATACATTGCCCTGCCGAATAAAGGGAATGCCCCTCCAATCAGGCACCGCATCAATGTATTACTTGCCATCGCGGAAGCGAACCGCGTAGGAAACAGTTGACCAAAGTACGGCACGTAGGTTTGAAAGATGATCGAGGTGCCAAACTCAAACATGCCTGCTCCTATCAGCGGAGCAATCCAATGCGATGATGGTGTAGATGTCCAACCAAAAATAAGAATTCCGGCTGGAATTGCCACAGATCCTACAATACTCATAGGCACGAAAACTCGCTCTGGTTCTGGAGACTCACCTCTCTCGGTTGGTTCGATCAGCACCCGTCTGATATAGACCGAGTAGAGGGCAATAGAAACAAGACATCCAACCAACAATGCTAGGTAACCGGTGCCTTGCTCTACTAAAGTGAAGTCAAAGATACCCGCAAAGACAATAGGGAATGCTTCAAAGTAGAGATAAAAGACAGCATAAACCAGAGAGAGATGAAGATTCATTAGCAGTAATACCGGTTCCTTGAGCACCATCTCTAGAGGTAGCATGGTTGTCTCCTTGATGATTTGGGTCCATTTCTGTTTTTTAAGAAGGATTTCTCCTGGCGCTTGAATGCCGGCATTTCCCGTCAACTTTCGCAGACGCCTCGCCTTACGCATGAGCAGCGCTTGCGGTGAAGTTTCAGGAAGCAATAATACCATGAATAGCAAGACGACACCAGCCTGTATCAGTAGGTACCAGATAGACCAGCGCCAAGTGTTTTTGTTCACTAGCGCACTTCCGATGAGTGGTCCAATATAGGGTCCAGCGACAGCTCCAACATTCCAAGCGACAATAGACCAGATTGAGGCCGGGAATGCAAACATGTCACTTAGGGTAGCCACACCGTTCGTCATTGGTGGAGCAGCGAAAACTCCCGTTAGGAACCGCAGTACCGCGAAAGGTCCGATATGGTTACTGAGAGCGGTAGGGACCTGTAACACAACAAACAAGAACTGCGAAACCAAATAAATATAGTTTCGACCGCCAAAAGCAGGGCTCTCGCACATTGCCGATACGAAAAGAGGACCAATGCCATAGCCCCAAATAAACAATGTCAAGCCGAGCAACACTTTAGTTGATGAAGTGTGCATATGCTCCTCGATCTTTGTTTCTGCAGGAGTAAAGATGGCGGTTGACATGTATACGGAAGTTGTAAGAGCGCAGATGATAACTGCAACAATGACTTTTTTCAATGTTGGCCAATTCAAAGGGTTCTCTGGGTCATTTGGGCCATCCCATTCCACGAGTATAATAGGCGCACATTCATCGCTGCTATCGTCCGTGCATGAACCTGCTTCTTTGTGTGAAAGGGCTTTCTCTCTTTGTCGTTTATTGGTGCTCCACTCATTTGAAGTGAGGTATCTTTCGGGAAGGGCATATTCGGGTCTTTCATAGACCTGTTTGCAAAACTTCTTGCCGGAAAGTAAATAAATAATTTGCCCCGCAATCGAATCTCTGAAGAGAGTTGAAACACTCTTTCGAAATTGTAAGGGCATTTAATTTGGGTCTATGTACTCTCTGTTCCCGGGCACATATATATGTGAGTTGACTCGGGTAAGGGTGACGCGCTCGCCTGCACCTACTATATATACGGGCGAGTGCTCTTGGCAACAAGCCCGGGACCCCCCAAAAGAAGCTCCCACGGGGGAAAAAGGAAGCGGATAATTTATTCCACGAGAAATATGTAGAGCGGAACTAAGAATGGAGAAGAATCATATTGAATATCCAAGCCTGTTTGCGGGTTTTGACCAGTTTGGGTAGAACAGGGTAGGGATTGAGTCTCGCGAACTGGGCCGGTTCAAATCTCGGACCTAGTTACCCTGTAAAATGAGTGGGAAAATGTTCGTGGCAAACACGGTCAAACGTAGGCCTAATTGCTCAATTGCTGATAGTAGATTAAGAAAAGTTATTTTAAATGGAATTTTCATTGCTTAATTGTTTACGACTCTGTTGAAGGCTATCCGAGGCGTCCCAATGAGTGCTGCTATGATCCATATTTCTTGCAGCCAAATATTACTTAGTGAATACTATTTAGTGGTGCTTTTCGCGACTCTTCAGACCCGCTGCTGTATTAGTAGGTCTTCAGGAGAGCTCAGGAAGAGCTCAGGAAGAGTTCAGCGAGGCTCAGTGTTGCCCTAGAGTATGGCGGAACCTGACCCATACTGTGAGAGATCTAATATCACTCAGCGTTCTTGGCGCTCTTGGTTTAGATGTCGTGTTTCTACACGTTTTGCACAATCAGACTGTCTGATAAGGTACTGTACACCAAGTTCGCACGGCTCATGTAGAGCTAAGACTCGTCGGTTTCCTATAATCTCCTACCAGCATGAAACTCCGCCGCAAGGCGGCCCACGCGGGGCGGGGGCATCCCCCGCAAATAGCCAGCTAAAAGGGTATTCCAGTAGCCATGCGGTAAAGTCTGTACAGGCTCTATTTGAGCATGCGCATACCCTTAAACCTACATTCATGATAGCACTACATACTACAGAACTTAGGCGGTTTTAGCAAGTTTGTCTGCTCTCAAAGCGCGCTGGCCACTGAAGAAAAGCAGCGGGGCCAGGCCTGCTACTGCCGCCAGGGCAGTAAACACGCTCCATTCGATAAAGTATCCTACAAACACGGCCTCGAAAGCCACGAGAGCCAAAACAAAGTCCAGCGCCTTGGGCTCGAATCCCTTGATTGTCTGGCTCCAGCCGAGACCCGAAACAGCAAGCAGAGCCACCAATGCACCGGCGAAGACTGTCGCAACAACAGCCGACACGGTTCTCGGGGCCGGGCGGAACTGGTGGTGAATCTCGGGCTGGGCGGCCAAAGGACGGTACACGCGCGAGTCGGGGATCGGCTGAGTGCGGCCGTCGACGGTAAAAGAGAAGGCCTCGACCGACGCGGGACGGCCAGTGCTCGAAGACACAAACACCTGTGCATTGACGGTGTCCTTCAGACAGTCGGGCAGGCTCTTTGCGGGCACGACGACCTTTGCTTTCTTTCCGCGGACCTTGGCGACGTAGGATTCCTCACAATTGTCGTTCCATAGCCGCAGCACGGCCTGGTGCGGAGCGGGCGGAGCGTCGGGCAGATCAAAGGCCACATTGAGCGTCTCGGTCTGCGAAAGGTGCAGGCCGTCGACATCGCTCCAGGGGACTCTATCACCGGGATCGCCGCTTTTGGCAATGCCGACTTCACCTTTGGAAATGGTCCATGCAGCGGCAGTCGCCAGCGAAGCTAGACCTACAACACGCATTTGTCAGTATTCGCTCCCACGCACTCCCTGAATAACTACTTGGGTCAAAGTGACTTTGCAATGACTGAGCAGGCTATTCTCCCATCATAGTTACTGCTCTGCTAGAGACTGCTAGGCCACACTGCCTAGTAAGCCAAGTCTACTTAGTAGTTTCAGGTGCAGCTAGTCGCTTTAATAAGATGGCTGCCCAGCAAAGAAAGGCCCTGGAACAGCTGATTGGCACGGCCCCAAACATCGATATCCTGGATCCACGAGTATGCAGAGCATATTGTGTAGACTTTTGTGTGTATGATTTATTTGCCGGAACCAAGATTTCGCTGGGCAGATGCTCGAAAATGCACATTGAGCGGTTCCGGCTCGAGTATAAGGCCAAGGGCCCAATTGCTAATTTCGAAAGAGACTTTAATTCACAATTGAGACATGTTCTCGAAGACTGCGACGCAAGAATAGAAGACGCAGAGTTGAAGTTGGATCTTTCGCCAGATGCAGCTGACCAGATGGCCGGCGTTTACAGCGAACTGGCCGCCTTGACTGCCGAGTTGGTGGCTGGCCACCGCGAGGTGACCTGTTTGGCCGAGCAGGGCCTGATTTCAGAGGCATTGGCCCAAGCAAACCGCCTGGAACAGGTGGGCCAGCAGCGCCTGAAACAAGAAGCGAAAATCAAAGAGTTGTCCGAGAAGCTGGGCTTCTCAGCACACCAAAAGCTGCAGGTCTGCTTGGTATGTGGTGCATTGCTGAGCAGTCTGGACACCGACAAGCGGTTAGCTGACCATTTCAGCGGGAAAATGCACCAGAGCTGTCAACAAGTTAGAAAAGTCGCAGCCAGCAGGTCTTTGCAAAGGCGGTGATTTTGGGCCTCTCTCCCTGAACTGCAACGTTAGTATAATAGAGTTACCTCGTTGGTAGTATCGTAGTATTTAAGTCAGGATTATCCCATACTGTCGCATCATATACTGGCACCCTCTCTGGCTAAGCTCAGGGGTTCAGCACCTCAAGCAATTTTTAATGGGCTTCACTTGGATTTGTTTACTGGATAGTTGCTTGAGGTTCGCCTCTTCGTTTTGATCTGCCTTAGTTCGCATTCCTGTCTGTGTGCCTTGATATAAACGAGATCTAAGCTCAGTTCTCCTCTGAGACTCGACCAGTACCTGGTGTATTGACAGCGATACTTCTAATTGATTCGAGTATTACGTCTAATTTTTCAACACTAGGAAATAAAAATTTCCGAGGAAGATGAGCACAAACCGGAAAATATTCTGAAGACCATTTCCATCAACTGCCAAAAAAAGTCCATGAGACTTAAACCAAAACGTTAAAAAAGAAAACTAGGCTATTCCTGAGGGTGATCTCGAGAAATTTTAATTATTTTTCAGGAGCACCTATTATTGGCTTCGCTTGTGTGCAGACTGTACATCGTTTACATATGGTGCCTCAAGTGCATTATCTCTGCTATGCCCTACCCTTGACACTGCAGTTTGTCATTTGAGTCACCGCGCATACATAAAGGGCATGGGCCATCCCTAGATAGATAATTCAATATGCCAGGCTTTGACCAAGTAGATGTCTTTTCGACGGGCCCTTTTAAAGGCAACCCTTTAGCGGTGATTCACGACGCCGATAGCTTGAGCACCGAACAGATGCAGGCCATTGCTACCTGGCAGAACCTGTCTGAAACCACATTTGTGGTTAAGCCTACCGATGCAAAGGCGGATTATAAGGTGCGTATTTTCACGCCCGAGTATGAATTGCCTTTTGCCGGTCACCCAACTCTCGGCACAGCTTCGGCTGTGTTGTCCCGAGGCACCAAGCCGCAAAATGCTGGCAAGATCGTGCAACAGAGTGGTGTCGGACTTGTGGATGTCAAGATTAACGGCAAAGTGCTTTCTTTCTCGTCTCCCACACCCAAGCTCGAGGGATATGGTGGCGACTTGCTGCCCAAAGTGTTGGGTGTAGACAATGTCAAGGGGACTATTGTGGATCTTGGTGTCCGGTGGGTCGTGGTGCCCTTGGAAAGTGCAGAGGCTACACTTGCCATCCAGACCGATGGCAATGCTCTTGAGAAACTGCGCCGAGAGGTGAACGTTACGGGAGTCATGTTCTATGGTCCTTATCCTGAGGGAAGCGAGCAGCAGTACGAGGTACGCGCGTTGGTGACTCTTAACGGCTCGCTGATTGAGGACCCTGTATGTGGCAGCGGAAATGCAGCCGTTGCACAGCATTTGGCTTCCATTGGCAAGACCGAGAACTATAAGGCTCAGCAGGGTCTTGCCATTGGTCGCCGAGGTCTCATTACTGTTGTATACGAGGATGATAAGGTCTGGGTAGGCGGCGAAGCACCCATTGTGACCAAGGGCGAGATTAGCTTCCCATAGCTGTCGTTGCGATTCTATCATTCTTCTGTCTTTCTTTAGCCCTTCTTAAGTCTTTGTTAGGTATTTTTGTTAGGTGTTTCGTACTCTTGAAACAATAATTCTCGCTATGAACAGGCCATTTTCGTAAATCAGATCTGGCCCTACCCTAAACAACATTAGTCACTGAGTCACCGGAACCCCATATAAATAGCGTCAACTGCAGTAACAGAAACGACAAATATGAGTTCGGGGAGGTTCAAGAAGAACAGAGTTCCGCTATAACTTCAACAATAAATTGCGGTATTCCCGGTAATTAAATATCTCCCTAGGACGAAGAACAGAGGAACGTTGGCTTCGGAGAGTAAGTGAAAAAAATTCAAAAGAATGAAACGCATCCTAATGCACTCTTGCCCATAGGCGGAAACTCTCTGAGCGAATGCTTGGAGAGACTGACAAAAAAAGTTTGAGCGGAGCTTAAATTAAAACTCTTAACTATGAATTGCCCCACGCCAATAAATAGTGCCAAGCCCGAGCAGACCCTCCAAAAAATGAATGCTGTCGCCCATCATGCGTTCTATTATTAACCCGTCTGCATATGCACCTATTTCTAATCGCAGCCACAGCGTCTGACTGATCTAACAGATTGGTATCGGTATACATTATTTAGTGTTGGTTTCATGTATATATAGGAAGTTGTCGAATCCAGCAGTTGGGACAAAACAGATGGGGTAGGCACATACAAGAAATGGAATAGACCGGTATATACTTGATCCACCTCAACACAGAAGCTCAACGATGCGCACTTACTTCCAGGACGACAGCGTACCGTGCATATGTACATATGCCCTCAAACAAGTCATGCGGTTCAGCTGATAACATGGGCCAATCACATACACAATTATAAATCATATATAAAGTGTTCTGTTGCCCAGTCCAGCGTCTCTTCTCAACCACCTCTCGAAGAATGGCTATTGAATATATCTCGACAGACAAAGCTGCCCCTCCCGCTGCTGCATACAGTCAGGCTGTCAGGGCCAATGGTTTCGTCTACCTTTCGGGTCAGGTCGCTCTGACCCCTGAGGGAAAGATGCTTGAAGGTGATATTCAGCAACAGACGCAGCAGTGCCTTAACAACATCAAGGCAATCCTGGACGCCGCGGGATCGTCAGTCGACAAGGTAGTGAAGGTTTCAATCTTCACCAACGACATAAATCTCTTTGCCGAAGTAAACACGGTATACTCCAAGTTCTTCAACGGAGATAAGCCTGCTCGCACATTCGTAGCGGTTAAAGCTCTTCCCCTCAATAGCAACGTCGAGATCGAAGTACTCGCGCTTGAGTAGATACAATATAGATAAAATATAACTCAGAAGTCAACCATCACGGGTGTGAAATCATTCTTCGGGGATATTTAATACGCCCGAAGTACTTGTTCAACATATCCCGAATGCTGGTAAACGTTGTAAAGTGCTTCCCATTCCATGAAATACTGCCAGGCAGTTGGCATTTGTATCATTTAATTGTCTAGACATCAGGTGAAGTCTTACAATTAGAGGCGATACAGAGAGCGTTCACACAATCTATGTTACTCCTACCAAAATACTATTTAGTAGCATCCTCTGTTTTTAATGATAGTTTGGGGACTGGTTGTGAGCTGAGAAACTACGCCGAGAGGTGAACATCGCTGGAGTCACCTTCTACGGCCCTTATCCTGAAGGAAGCGAGCAGCAGTACGAGATGCGTTCACTGGTAACTTTTAACGGCTCGCTGATTGAGGATCCTGTATGTGGCAGCGGAAATGCAGCCGTTGCACAGCATTTGGCTTCCATTGGCAAGACCGAGAACTATAAGGCTCAGCAGGGTCTTGCCATTGGTCGCCCGAGGTCTCATTACTGTTGTATACGAGGATGATAAGGTCTGGGTAGGCGGCGAAGCACCCATTGTGACCAAGGGCGAGATTAGTTTCCCATAGCTGTCGTTGCGATTCTATCATTCTTCTGTCTTTCTTTAGCCCTTCTTAAGTCTTTGTTAGGTATTTTTGTTAGGTGTTTCGTACTCTTGAAACAATAATTCTCGCTATGAACAGGCCATTTTCGTAAATCAGATCTGGCCCTACCCTAAACAACATTAGTCACTTTGAGTCACCGGAACCCCATATAAATAGCGCCAATTGCAGTAACAGAAATAACAAACAAACTAATATGGCAGGATTCGATCAAGTAGATGTTTTTTCGACAGGTCCTTTTACAGGCAATCCTGTAGCAGTGATTCATGATGCTGATAGCCTGAGCACTGAACAGATGCAGGCCATCGCTACGTGGCAGAACCTGTCCGAGACCACATTTGTGGTTAAGCCTACCGATGCAAACGCCGACTATAAGGTGCGTATTTTCACGCCCGAATATGAATTGCCCTTTGCTGGTCACCCAACTCTCGGCACTGCGTCGGCGGTGTTGTCCCGAGGTGCCAAGCCGCAAAATGCTGGCAAGATCGTGCAGCAGAGTGCTGTCGGACTTGTGGAAATCAAGGTCGATGGCAGCGTGCTGTCATTCTCGTCCCCTATACCCAAGCTCGAGGTATATGGTGGTGAACTGCTGCCCAAAGTATTGGGTGTAGACAATGTCAATGGTACTACTGTAGATCTTGGTGCTCGGTGGGTCGTGGTGCCTTTGGAAAGTGCCGAGGCTACGCTCGCCATCCAGACCGATGGCGATGCTCTTGAGAAACTACGCCGAGAGGTGAACGTCGCTGGAGTCACCTTCTACGGCCCTTATCCTGAAGGAAGCGAGCAGCAGTACGAGGTGCGTTCACTGGTAACTTTTAACGGCTCGCTGATTGAGGATCCTGTATGTGGCAGCGGAAATGCAGCCGTTGCACAGCATTTGGCTTCCATTGGCAAGACCGAGAACTACAAAGCTCAGCAGGGTCTTGCCATTGGGCGTCGCGGTATCATCACTGTTGTTTACGAGGGCGATAAGGTGTGGGTTGGCGGCGAAGCACCTATTGTGACCAAGGGAGAAATTAGTTTCCCTTAAACGGGTGATTCTGCCCTCTCAGACTTTCTTTGCCCGTACTTGGCCCTGTTTAGGGAGCAGGTTTAGCTGGTGGTGTGTCCTAAGGTATTTGGTCTTTCTTAAAAGGCTGTCGGTAACAAAATCACAAGAATAGTCAATCGGTAGTTCTAATCTCAAACCCAAGACTTTAATATAGCTCTAACACAACTGCTATTGAAACTCGCTTCTACAGACCGTTTTCGATCCGATCCGCCCTACCCTATGCACCATTAGTCACATGGAGCCTCATATAAATAGCTTCGATAATACCGAGAATTATAACAGACAAACTAAAATGGCAGGATTCGATCAGGTAGATGTGTTTTCAACTGGACCTTTCACCGGTAATCCCGTGGCTGTTATTCACGACGCCGATAACCTGACCACCGAGCAGATGCAGGCGATTGCGACTTGGCAGAACCTGGCCGAAACGACGTTTGTGCTCAAGGCCACGGACGAGAAGGCCGATTACTGGGCGCGTATTTTCACTCCTGAAACCGAATTGCCGTTTGCAGGCCATCCTACCCTCGGCACTGCGTCGTCTTTACTGTCGCGAGGACTGGTGCCCAAGAACAAGGGCAAACTAGTGCAGCAATGCAAAGTCGGGCTTGTGGAAGTAAAGATTGACGGCAGCATGCTGTTTTTTGCTTCCCCGAAACCCAAGTTCGAGGTCTACGGCGGAGATTTACTGCAGAAAACCATCGGTGCCGACTACAGTCCTACTGGCACGATCGTAGACCTTGGAATTCGCTGGCTCGTGGTTCCTGTGGAGAGCGCAGAAGCAAACCTTGCGATTCGGGCCGATTCGGAAGCACTGGGTGCGCTGCAGAAGGAGCTCAACATCACCGGTATCATCCCCTACGGACCGTATCCCGAGGGCAGTGCGCAGCAGTATGAAGTGCGTGCTCTGCTGATTGAAAACGGCTCGCTGGTGGAAGATCCCGTGTGTGGCAGCGGCAATGCCGCCGTCGCACAATACCTGGCCTCGTTTGGCCAGCCCCAGAACTACAAGGCCCAGCAGGGTCTGGCCATCGGCCGTCGCGGCATCATCACCGTGGATTATGAGGGCGAGAACGTCTGGGTTGGCGGCGAGGCGCCTGTGGTTACCAAGGGCGAGATCACTCTTCCTTAGAACACTCTAATCCGCCGTAGCTTCCATTACTATCTTGCCTATATAGGTTAGACAATTGCATCGACCATCCTATTAGCCCGCCATCTGCTGAATGCTCAGAGCGAGTCGTTACTTGCTTTCGAAGCTCCTCCTTAACGAGCTTCAACTCGGAGAGTATAGGGCTATAAAGCTTGATATTCGTGGAGGAATCCCCCGCACCCCCGGGCCGCCTTACGGCGGTACACGCTAGTGGAGCTGAAAACATATAACGAGCAGTGCGCTCGCGAGGAAATCCCCGCACCCCCGGGCCACCATACGGCGGATGTACACACTAGATATCATAGTCTACCAGCTAATGACTGAAAGCCGATGAGATTTGCTCAGCTAGCTCTAGAGCGAACAAGCAGATCGGTAGGCAACCGAAGAGCTGAAAGAGGCATCAAGAGCCTTGGCACCGCAGTGCTATGTTCATGGGTACTATATGTTTCTGGGTACAAGTGCGTTAGAGAAACTAGGTCTGCTTGGCGAGGAACTGCTTGACCTGGTCGAATGCCTTGCCGCGGTGGCTGATCTTGTTTTTCAGCTCCTTGTCCATCTCGGCGTATGTCTGGTCAAAGCCGTCGGGCTGGAAGCACGAGTCCCAGCCGAAGTTCTTGTGGCCCTTCGAGTCGACAATCTTGCCGGTTGTGCGGCCCGTGAAGATCTTGACGGGCTCGCCAGGGCCTGCGCAGTAGCCGACAGTACAAATGGCCGAGCCGGTCTTGTCGGGGAACCCGTCGAGCATTTTGGGGAGGTTGTTGGGTCCCAATTGCTTCAGGAACCACTTGATGTAGGGACCCGGAAGCTCTTTGCCGTAGGCATTGAACTCCAGAGCCGTATCGTCTACAAGAACAGGGCCATTGACTACTTTGGCGGCCGCCTGGGCTTTGTGGGTGGTGATCTCCTCGTAGGTGCCCTGCAGCTCGGCCAGATCGACGTCCTGCGACAGCAGCGACTCGCCCAGCAGGTGCTGCACTTCTTTAAGTTTATTTTGGTTACCAGTAACAAAAGTGATGGTCATCTTTATGCTTTCTCTAGATTAGGCTGCTGACTGCATTTCCCTATGCATGGCCATCAGTTCGCTGCAGCCTGCACAGCGGTCCTCTTGCCGGTTATTTTTTAATCTTTCCTAAAACTCTATCGATTTTTTCCTACTCTCCGCTGGACAGATTTTTTTTTTCTTTTTTTTTTTTAATAACTCTCCGAGCTAAAGCTCGTCGGTTTTCCGCCTAAAGGCGGTAGATTGGGGACGGTGCGTGGACCTCCGCCGTAAGGCGTCCCAGGGGGTGCGGGGGATTCCCCCGCAAATTACCGTTCTGCTAATTTTTATTTTATTTTTCCAACTCCCCGGGCTAAAGCCCGTCGGAAACCCCTAGCTCAACAGATTTTATTTTTCTTTTTTTTAATAACTCTCCGAGCTAAAGCTCGTCGGTTTTCCGCCTTAAGGCGGTAGACTGAGATGACGAGGGCATACTCTACCGCCGTAAGGCGGCCCGGGGGGTGCCGGGGGATTCCCCCGCAAATCGCCATTCTGCTAATTTTTATTTTATTTTTTAACTCTCCAAGCCAAGGCTCGTCGTTTGCTACCACCCATAGAAACCGCTGGGATACAAAAAGGAAAAGAAATTAGTCAGCCCGGGCACAGGGCGTGACGGGGACCGGGCGGGTGTGTCATCCTGCCAGCATGGACTATACCATTGTGTACGAGGCGGACCGCGCGGGTGCGCCGTCTGCGGCAGACCTCAAGCAGCAGCTGGAAAAGGGCAGCGATGAGGATAAGGTGCAGGTGATGGCGACGATTCTCACGCAGATGCTCAACGGCGACCCGCTGCCGGGGCTGCTGATGCACATCATCCGGTTTGTGATGCCGTCGCGCAGCAAGGCGCTCAAGAAGATGCTGTATTTCTACTGGGAAGTGGTGCCGAAACTCGGCCCCGATGGAAAGCTCAAGCAGGAGATGATTCTGGTGTGCAACGCGATCCGCAATGATCTGCAGCACCCGAACGAGTTTATTCGCGGCGCGACGCTGCGGTTTCTGGCCAAGATCCACGAGCCGGACCTGCTGGAGCCGCTGATTCCGACGGTGCGGCAGTGCCTGGAGAACCGGCACGCGTACGTGCGCAAGAACGCGGTGTTTACGGTGCTGGCGATAGCGCAGCACTCGGACGTGCTGATCCCCGACGCGGCGGAGCTGCTGGCGGCGTTTCTGGAGGCCGAGAACGACGGCACGTGCCGCCGCAACGCGTTTGTGGCGCTGGCCGCGCTCGACCGCGACGCCGCTTACGGCTACTTTACGCGCCATTACACCGAGATGGGCCAGCTGTCGGACGGGCTGCAGCTGGCGTTTATCGAGTTTGTGCGCAAGGACGCCACGTCGCATCCCGATCTGGTGCCCAGCTACTCGAAGATTCTGGCCGAATGCCTGTCGACGGCCAGCAATATGGTGGCTTACGACGCGGCGGCGGCCTTGGCGGCGCTGTCGCCGTCGCCGACGCAGCTGGCGGCCGCCGCGGCCAAGTACGTGGCGCTGGCCGTCGCCGAGAGCGACAACAACATCAAGATGGTGGCGCTGCGGCGCGTGCAGGTGCTGAATGCGCGCGCGCCGGGCTCGCTGGGCGGCCTCGTCATGGACGTGCTGCTGGTGCTGAGCTCGCCCGACGTGGACGTGCGCAAGCAGGCGCTCGAGCTGGCCATGGCGCTGGTGACGTCGCGCAGCGTGGACGGCGTGGTGCGGCTGCTCAAGCGCGAGCTGGCGGCCACCGTGCAGTCCAACTACGACAAGAACGCCGAGTACCGCGCAGCGGTGATCTCGGCCATCCATAAGTGCGCGGTGCGGTTCTCCAACGTCACGACCTCGGTCGTCAGTCTTTTGCTGGACTTTCTGGGCGACTTCAACACCGACTCGGCCGTCGAGGTCGTCAAGTTCATCAAAGAGGTCCTGGAGGTCTACCCCGGTCTTCGCCGCGAGGTGATCAGCCAGCTGCTGGCGTCGCTCAACACCATCCGCTCGTCTTCGGTTTACCTGGGCGTTCTTTGGGTTCTGGGCGAGTACTGCGTTGATGAAGAAGACATTAAAAAGGCCTGGATTGCGCTGCGCGAGGCGCTGGGCCCGCTGCCGATCCAGCTCGACTCGGACGAGTCGCTGGAGGCCGACGGCGACGCGGCTTTGGCTGCGAAGCCCAAAGTGCTGGCCGACGGCACCTATGCCACCGAGACGGCGTTCGATTCCGTGGCGGTGGAGAAGCGGCAAAAGTACCCTCTGCGCCATCTTATTCTCGAGGGCAAGTACTTTATGGCCGGCGCGCTGGCCAGCACGCTCACCAAGCTCGTGCTGCGGGCCAGCGAGCACAAGGCGCACCACGCGCACGCCAACGGCATGCGTGCCGAGGCGCTGCTGACCATGACGTCGATTCTGCGGGTCGGCGAGGCCCAGCAGGGCGACAAGCGCATCGACTCCGACTCGTTTGACCGTATTTACAGCTGCATCCAGGTGCTGGTGTCGCAGAACGCCGAGCTGGAGCGCGCGTTCATCGACGAGTCGCACAAGGCGTTCGAGGCGCTCATGGCCGTCGACCGCGCCAGCCGCAAGGCCGCCCAACAAAGCGAGCAGGAAAAGACCGCCACCGCCGTGGACCGGCCCGTTGACTTCCGGCTGCTGGGCAACCTGTCGCTGCAGCAACAGGAGGACCCTGCCAGCGAGCTGATTGCCGCGCCGCCCACAGAGGACAAGATCGCGTCGCAGCTCAAGCACGTCTACCAGCTCACGGGCTTCTCGGACCCGATCTACGCCGAGGCGCATATGAAGGTGTCGCACCACGACATCACGCTCGACGTGATGCTGTTCAACCAAACAACAGAGACGCTGCAGAACCTGGCCGTCGAGTTCTACACCGTCGGCGAGCTCAACGTCGTCGAGCGCCCCGCGCCGGCAAACGTGCCGCCCATGTCGTTCCACACCGTGCAGGCGACGATCCGCGTCAAGAGCATCGACGCGGCCGTCATTTTCGGCAACATCGTCTACGAGGGCAAGTCGTCGTCCGAGGCCACCTACGTCATTCTCCACGACATCCGCCTCAACATCCTCGACTATGTGCGGCCCGCCACCTGCACCGAGCAGGAGTTCCGCGACATGTGGAGCGCGTTCGAGTGGGAAAACAAAATCACCATCTCGCGCGAGTGCCGCAGCCTGCCCGAGTTCCTCAAGGAGCTCATGGCCCACACAAACATGGGCTGTCTGACCACGGCGGCGCTCGACGAGGCCGGCATCGACTGCCAGTTCCTGTCGGCAAACCTCTACGCGCGCTCGTCGTTCGGCGAGGACGCGCTGGCCAACATCAGCGTTGAGAAGCGCGGCGCAAAGGTCGTCGGCGCCCTGCGCATCCGCGCAAACACCCAGGGCCCGGCCCTGTCCATCGGCGACCGCGTCACCGACATGCGCCGCAAGTAGCCCGCACGTGACACTCCCGCGTTATCTAGCTTCTAATAAAAGTCAAACTAAACCTCGTTTCCCCGCTTCCTTCCCGGCTTCTTCCTCAGCATGCGCATCTGACAGGACGTGCTTTTCGCGGGGGTTCCCCCCGCACCCCCAGGGCTCCGAGCTAAAGCTCGTCGGGGTTTCTCACAGCCATAATGAACTTCTCTGCGTGTCGGCGTTCTGTCTGCTATGGTTCTCTTTGTATCTCTTGGAGCTATACCTATAGTTTTTGTGGAGCCTACCGCCGTAAGGCGGCCCAGGGGTGCGGGGGAATCCCCCGCAAATACCCGCTCTGTAGATCTCTTTGTAACTCTTGAAGCTATGGTTATGCTGCTGTGGAGCCTACCGCCGTAAGGCGGCTAAACACTGCGTGAGTTCTTTTAACCAGCTGGCAGGGTCCTAAAAAGAAAAGTGGTGCGAGCGGAGCTAAAGACAGAAAGCACGCTAGAGAGGAGCCCCGAGAAAAGAATAAACAATAAAAATCTATAAATGAACAAAAGAGTCTCTCGAGGAGCATGCAATGGCGGGCCGTGCGAGCTCACGCGAGCGGGCGGAAATTGAAGCCGGTGCTGGCGCCAAAGACTTTGCCTTTGATGAGAGCCATCGGCAGCGGCCCGTAGCTGCGCGAGTCGAGGCTCTGCGGCATGTTGTCGCCGGCCAGCCAGACATGGCCCTGTGGGACCTTGATCATCTGGCTGCAGCTCTCGGTGGGGTCCACGAGAACATAGTCGCCGGGCATGCCGAGGATGCGCTTGCAGACGGGGCTATCTGGGTCTGTGGGTTTACTTGCAATCACAATGTCGCCGACTTTGCAGTCTTTGCCTCGTCTTTGGAGTTTGTTGATGTGCACCCAATCGCCCGTATAATTGAGGGTCGGCAGCATACTTTCGCCGTACGTCTCCGAGCAGACATAGACATTACTGACGAGCAGATGCAAAGCACAGGCGGCTCTGACTCCAACAGACAGGACTTTTGGGATGTCCATGCAGGTACTTTAAGTGTGCCCTTTGGCTTTGGGAGCTTACTGGGGAGGTGCTTCCGGCTGACCTCGAAGTGGCTTGCATCTGACTTGCAGCTGACTTCGAAGGGACTCCCGGCTGACTTTTGACTGAAATTCCAGTGCCTTTGTGGGGGAGGTCTTTGAACATGCCGCTGACTGATGGCCGTCTATCTGCTTACTACCCCGGCTGACACTGGAACTTGCAGGGCCAGGGCAGGGACGCTGAAAAAAGTATCCCAAAAAGATCACCTAAAAAACTAAGCGTTGTAATGGCTAAAGAAGAACAGGACAATTACGAGGCCCGCCTGCCGGCCGTGCTGCCGTTCGCCAAGCCCTTGGCCCCCAAAAAGCTCAACAAGAAAATCATCAAAACCGTGAAGAAGGCCTCCAAGGCTAAGGTCGCCAAGCGCGGTGTTAAGGAAGTCGTCAAGGCTCTGCGCAAGGGCGACAAAGGTCTGGTCGTCATTGCCGGCGATATCTGGCCCGCAGATGTCATCTCGCATATCCCCGTGCTCTGCGAGGACGCAAAGGTTCCCTACGTCTTCATTCCTTCCAAGGAGGATTTGGGCCATGCCGGTGCTACCAAGCGGCCTACGTCGTGCGTGATGATTGCTCCGGGCAATGCGCAGATCAAGGACAAGGAAAAGCTTGAGGACTTCCAGAAGTCTTATGATGAGGTCGTTAAGGAGGTCGAGACTTCCGCTTAAATGTGTATAATAAGTATTATTGGTTATCCCCGTATCTCCGCTCGAGTCTACCGCCTTTAGGGCGAACCAGCGACTCAATAGAGCAAACGTTTCAGCAGAATCTTCAGCGCAATCTTCAGCAGACGTGCGATTTGCGGGCCTCAAGACTCAAGACTCGGAGGGTGAAATTTAGAGGACCCAGAAGTCACGTGAAAATGAGCCGCACGACTGCCCCCTCTGTTTGACCCCCATCATTTACAGGAAAATATTCTTAGAATACTGTGAAATTACGTCTTTTGTACTACCCGACTGCAATTGAATCTAAAACCTCATTTTATTATCTGTACTTTGTCTTTTGAGGTGTTTCGCCAAGCTCCAATATGGCTTCAGGCTCCCGCCTTTAGGTGGCAAGGCAATGGCTTGATAAAAAAAAAGCTACACTAAAATGTAGTATTCGCAGGTGATTCCCCCGCACCCCCTGGGCCGCCCTATGGTGGTTATCTCTAAAGGGAACGTAAAGCTCGATCTCGAAGAAGGGTCAAAAGCTACGGAGCAGGTAATTTGCGGGGGATTCCGCGGGCCGCCTACCGACGAGCTTTAGCTCGGAGAGTTAAAAAAAAAAGGAAACGGTAAAGGAACTGACGATATTGACCTTGGGGAGGTCTCAAGAAAGAAAATTGTCCTCCCTGCTCGTGCTTTCCAAGCTCTTCTGCAGGCTCGCTGCATTTTAGGGGCCCTAGACGCGCCTTTGAGGGACCCAATGAAAAATCCAATTTTTTCACGAAAGGCGTTAGTGGTTTAGTGGTAAAATACGTCGTTGCCATCGATGTGCCCCCGGTTCGATTCCGGGCTAACGCATTCTTTTTTTATTTGGACTTTGTATTAGTCCCCTATTTTTGATCTATAATCCCATGATCAGGCCTTCGCCAGAGTCATTGTATGATTCGCTGGAGCCGTCGCCCGTAGCGGCAGACCATGTGGGTTTCATTAATAGCCTGTCTATGGACAATGTCTCGCAACGGTTTTTATTAGCAGGTGCAGCCGATTCCAGTATTAGCGTTTGGGATGTGGATGCGTTTGCCGAGAAACGAGCGGCAGCTGATTTCGTCCGGTCTTCGGCAATTGAGGAGCCCGAAGGGTCCGAAACGACCGTCAAGCTTGGAATCAAGCCGATTGCCAAGGTTCCTCGGCACGAGGGCCACAAGTTTGGCGTCTCCAAGGCCCAATGGTGGCCGTTCGACAACGGCATGTTTGCCAGTGGCTCTTTTGATGCCACCGTCAAGCTCTGGGACACAAACTCGTTGACTCCCGTCTACACTTTTGCAATGGAACACAAGGTGTACTCGCTGGACATCAATAGTCTTGATGAGCGAGGGGTGGTCGCGGTAGGGCTCGATCTTCCGTTTGCCAAATTGCTGGACCTTCGAGCCGGCTCGGCGGTCCAAGAGCTGCGGTCGCATTCTGGCAAGATTCTCAGCACTAAATGGAGCCCTGTGGACCCCCATCTCTTGGCGACGGCAGGCTCGGACGGCTCTGTACGGCTGTGGGATATCCGTCAGGCTTCTACATGCGTTGAATCTATGGATATGATGCGCACCGACGCCAGCCAGCCTCTGACGCCTTTGGACTACCGACGGGCCCATCGTGCGTCGGTCAATGGCCTCGTCTGGTTCCCTGGCGGCGACCGGCTGGTGTCGCTGGGCAACGACAACAAAGCGCGCGTCTGGCGCATTGATGGCGGCGGCATCAACGAGGCGGTCAACTTCGGGCCGCTCGTGCAAAACAGACACCTCCAGAACCTCGATCCGTGTCTGAGTCCGCCCGGCGATCTGCCGTTTCCTTATTTATTTGTTCCCTCCGACTCAGGCTACATTCTCATGCTCGGGGCACTAGACGGGCTACTCATAAGGCGCCTGGAACCGCCTGGTGGCGCCAATGCGCCTCGCACAAGCGCGATAGTCGCGCGCGGAGAGGGAGCGTTCCAGTATTATAGCGGCGACGGGTCGGGCTCGATCATCGAGTGGTCGCCGCCACCGCAGGACGTAGACGAGGCCGAGGCGGCCGAAGCCTTTCCCGCCGCAGTCGCCCGCGTCGGCGATTACATCGATTTCTAGCCCTCATCTTGCGCCAGACCTTTTTAAAACTTTAAC
Organism: Wickerhamiella spandovensis; assembly: GCA_022577695.1. Taxonomy (NCBI): domain Eukaryota; kingdom Fungi; phylum Ascomycota; class Dipodascomycetes; order Dipodascales; family Trichomonascaceae; genus Wickerhamiella; species Wickerhamiella spandovensis. Next base: position 62,819 of record JAKIRT010000029.1, on the reverse strand, counting down.
TCCGAGTCTACCGCCTTAGGGTAGACTCTAAAGGGAAGTAGCATTGCATTCACCGTAGACGAAAATGATTCACGAGAGCTGCCTTGAGGCGGAAGGCCGATGCTTGAGCTTAGCGAGTTAAAGAAATAATTACAGAGCGGGGGATTCCCCCCTCCCCTGTCTATAACAATGGGACCCTTTAAGGCGGAAAACAGAACCGTCTTAAGAACGAAGAGCTAGAATTCAAAATAAGGGTAGTGAAAAGAGTGTAGAGAGACTTAGAAGAGTCAAGAACGTTGAGCGAGATATTATGAAGCGGGAGATGGAGAATATTGTGGACGTGCAGCTGGCTGCAGGTGCTTGGGAGGGTCGAATGTCCCAAGCATGTGAAGAGATCGCGAAAGTTTGCCCTGAATAATCCATGTCTTCACCAGGCATGTACAAAATCACGGTGAATGTGGTGACACCCGCATATCTCGATGCGTTACAGACGCAGGGAGAGGCTGTGGAGGCCGAGCTGGTGCTGAAGCAGCGATTGCGGTTTCTGACGATGGTGGACGCGGGCACCAAGGTGGAGGAGTTTGTGCGGCAGCTGCCGGTCAAGTTTGCGCGCATTTACCCGCGGCGAGGGCCCCTGGAGCTGTCGCGAGTGGTTAATGCGGATCTTGCGGATCTGGACGGCGAGTTTGCGGTCGCCGACGCATTCGAGGAGCCGGAATTGTTTGCGCAGGTCGATGCGATTCCACAAGAAATTGCGGCTTCTCGTGCAGTTAAGCCCCATGCTCAATTGGCTTCTGGAAAAGAGGCCTCTAAAGTGCCTCAATCTGCCCAAGAGCCTGAGTCGGAGCCTTCGAAACGGCCCGAGTCTGAGCCTGAATCTGCGCCTGTGAACGACAGAGATGGCCATCCTGTTAATGGCGAAGTACCTGGAACTGCTGCGCGGACAGACTCGGAAGTGGGTTCTCAACGATCCAATGGGTCCAGCAATGGCAATGGAGTGGTTGAACTGAACACAAAGGGCCCCATCGAAGGTCTTCCTGGGAAACCGCAGCTGGATATGACCCGCAAGGAGATAAACGCGGCCGTCAAGCAGATGCGCGACCTTCGCGCCGAGCTGCTCGAGAAGATTCGCGTCTCCAGGAGCCCGAAGAGCGCGCGCGAGCTGCGGTCGCAGCAGCTGGCCGTCGAGGACCGCATGGCGCTGTACGGAGCCGACCCGAAAGAGCCCGCGGCTGCGTCGAGCGACGAATCTGGCGAGTCGGCCGAGGAGGCTGCCGAGCCCGATTCTGAAGCGGAATCTCCAGCCGAGTCTGAACCTCAAGCTGAGCCTCAAGCTGAGCCTCAGGCTAAGTCTCAGGCTAAGTCTCCGGCCGAGCCTCAAGCTGAATCGGAAGCTGAATCGGAAGCTGAATCGGAAGCTGAATCGGAATCGGAATCGGAAGATGAATCCGACGAAGAGGAAGAGGAAGAAGAGGAAGCCAAATCTAAAAGTGCGCCTGCAAACGAAGAAGGATCAGATTATACGCTTTCTAGTGCCACTAGCGACTCCGAGCCCGAAGTCACACAGGTCCGATCAAGACGGGCCAGCAGGACCTGCTCGCAGACACAGGAACGGCCTACGCAGGAACCGTCCACGCAGAGCCACGAGCCTTTGTATGAAGACGAGCTTGCTTCTGATTCCGACGCAGACACGACGATGGCCGATGCGCCTGCGGCTCCTGCTCCTGCTCCTGCTCCTGCTGCTCCTGCTACTGCTCCTGCTACTGCGCCTGCTACTGCGCCTGCTACTGCTCCTGCCCCTACCACCCCAGCGGCAACTACTGGGGCTGCGCCTGCCGACGACGACAGCGACGGCTTTGAAATCCTCGACGTTGAAAAAGTGCCCGAAGCCCAGCCTAATGTCAAACGACGCCGCGCCCTCAGCCGCGTCAACGACAGCTCCAGCGACGAGGAGGCGCCGCGCCCGCCCAAAAGGGCCCACCACACTATTTCTATTCAGCGGCCTGGAGGGTCGCGCCGCGTCTCGTCAGAGACCGCTACTCCTGCCCCTCAGCAGGCTCCCGAGGCCCCTGAGGCTCGAGAGGCGCCTACACAAGACTCTGAATCTGAGTCTGAATCTGGTGCCGCAGCCGCCTCTAAACAGACCCCGAAAGCTAAAAACACCCCTCAATCCGCTCGGGCCAGACCACCGGCGACGCCTGCTACGCCTGCCACGCCCGCGCGAGCCCGCGCGCCGCTGACGCCAAAAACCGCGCCCGCAAAGTCCGCCCGCGGCAGAATGCCTGTGCGCTCGCGCGCGTCGCTGCCGAACTTCGGCGACCTCGAGTCCATTAATACCGACGTGCACGAGGGCCGCAAGACCCCCAAAGAGCTCGAGCCGCCTGCGCCTGAGCCCGAGGCGTCGTCGAGCTCCGAATCGGATTCCGGCTCTGACTCCGACTCCGACTCCGACTCCGACGACTCGGACGACGACGACGGGCCGCTGCTGCCGCAGGGCAAACAGGCCGGCAAGAAACGCCGCAAGAGGGGCGCCATGAGCGGTCTGCTGGGCCGCGCCCTGCGCTAGCTATATATTTGTATTCTTACTGTTCTCTGTAGTGCTAATCGCTCTAATTACCAGTACTTAATTACTGCTGTTTGCAGCGAATTCCACGCTCGCCCCGAGAGCTAGAAGGTAAGAAACAGACAGCAGAGCTAAGCTTTGCGGGGGACTCCCCCGCACCCCATGGGCCGCCTAACGACGGTAGGCTCCACAACGAACGTTCAATTTCTTGTTATTTATACCCGCCAAGGTAAAGCTCGTTGTGTTTCAGCCTTCCGGACTCCAGAGCGAATATAATCGCATAGAGCCCGAAACCGGGAAACAAACAATCCCAGTGGAGTCTACCGCCTGCAGGCGGCGCAAGAGAGGCAGAGGGCTCCCTCGCATAACATCGGCTTCGTACTTCTTTTTTCATATCTCTGGCTAAACTATACATTGCCTGTAGAGTCTACCCTCGTGAGGCGGCCCAGGGGGTGCGGGGGATTGCGTCGACCGCAGTGCGTGCTGTGCTGCGCGTGGTGTCGTTGATTAGTGCGATTAAGATTATAAGAATTAGACTAGAGGCCCCGGGCGGAGCTCTCGCGGGATGTCGGGCACAGCTCGGATATCGGCGCGGATGGGGTGCTGCTGCGGATGCGGCGGGCGAACAGGCGCGGCGGAGAGAGGCGCGCGGCTGTCCGGGTCGGTGACGAGATTGAGCAGACGCAGCTGCTGCGCAGGGACCGGGTCCTCGTCCACAAACACGCTCATGATGTCTGCAGACGAGGGCGCGATGGCGGCGGGGTTGGTGGCGTCGGCGACCCACGGCAGCGCGGCCATCTCGGGTACCAGCATGCGGTGGTCGCGGCGCACCAGGCAGCGCTCGACGATCTGCTTGCCGCCCAGCCACGCGTCGGGCATTTCTTTACATTTGTGCCAGCTCCAGTCCACGCGTGCAATGCGGTGCACGGTGCGGCCCCGCGCGCGTCGGCCGTCGTTGGCGGCCTGGGGCGGCGCGTCGAACGGCAGCCGGCCCTCCAAAACAGCATACAAAAGCACGCCCAAAGCCCACGCGTCGGTCTGGCGGCCGTCGTAGGGCTGGCCCATCAGAATCTCCGGCGGCACGTAGTCCTCACTGCCGCACCGCGTCGTCAGCAGCGGGTCTGCGGGGTCGAACTTGCGAGCCAGGCCCATATCGGTGACGACGGCCAGCGGATGAGGGTAGTTGATGGGGTCCGGTAGCTGCAGCAACTGTTTGGCGGGAATGTCGATCAGCACGTTCTCCAGCTTGATATCTCGATGCACCACATGGTTGGCGTGCAGGTACTTGACGGCGCTCACAATATCGGCAAATATCCGGCGGACCAGCGCCGGTTGCAGCCGCTCGCGGTTCTTGGCCACAAGATCAAACAGATCGCCGCCGGTGCAGTACGGCAAGATGACCAGCGCGCGCTCTTCGTCCACATTCACCGCCAGAATCTTCATGAGATTGGGGTGGCTCAGCTCCTTTACGAGCGTGATATCACGCCGCAGCGCCTCCTCGAGCTGCCGCCGCTCTGCAGACGCAGGCTTGCCCAGATTCGTGATCTTGACGGCCACCAGCATCGTCGCCGCGCGCTCCTGCTCGTCAGGACGCACCTGCGACAGCGTCGGCGTGGCCAGCATGACCTGCGAAAATGAGCCTTTGCCCAGAAACTTGATGCGGTCGAACGTAACGCGGTGTAGATCCTTGTCGAACGCCATGTACACGTCCGCGCGGTCGCTGAACCGCGTCACGGCGGCGACGGGCGGCGCATCCTCGGCGGGCGTGCTTTCGCGGGTGGTTCCTTCGCGCGGCGTCGCATGCGGCGGCGCCGGCGCCATGTATGGTGCGGGAGAATACGAAGGCGCCGGCCTGGAATAAGATGCAGCGCCGGGAGCTGCGCCAGATGCGCCCTCGTGCCTTTCGGCATGAGCGCCCGGCGCTCCCGGTAGTTGGCCCGGCTGTGTATGTGCTGTGTCTTGGGCGCGCTCAGACACCGGCGTGGACTGCCGTGAATGAGGAGCCGATTTCGAATACTCAGGCTCCTCACTGATATGCGAGGGCTCTTCTTGAATAGAAGGCGTGCGCCGATCCTCTGTTTGGCCACCCTCACGATGAAGACGCACCGACGGGGCGCGCTGGGTGCCCATTGAGGACGCGCGCGGCAGGGCGCGCCGTAGTGCGCCCAGCGCATCGGGCGGTGCCGTCTCTATGCGCGGACTACCGCGCTTTGCCACCACAATGCTGTCGCGCGCCTGGCGCAACGGGCTGGCTACAATATAGGGATTTGCGCGCGGGTCGACATTGTCTCCAAGCGGATCGCTGACGACTCTATCGGGCGGTAAAAGCGGCCTTCTGTGCAGCGACGGCTGTCGAATGACTGCCGCCAGCGGCGCCTGGGCGCTGTTGGTGAAACTGGCGAACACACCTTCATTCTCATCGTCCAATCTTGGCGAAGGCAATAGCGAAACTTCAGCATAGTCAGAGCTGGCACTAAAGCCTCCCGCACTAGCGCCGGCACTAGCGCCGGCACTGGCACCAGCGCTTGATACGGCGCGCCCAAATCGCTGCAGCACTTGTGGAGACGTCCCTAGCGCCAGAGTTGGCCGGGCGCGCGCTTTCTTTTCCGGCACTTGGACATTTTCAGATACGGCGCCATCTCGCGCCCCGGAATCTTCCTCGGCGCGAGCTGAAGCGCTGCCGTTGTCTGGCCTTTCGCCAGAACTGGCCATGTTGAGGATGTGCAGGTGGCTGGTGATTAGGAAGCTCTTCTCCAAATTCGCTAGTGGTGCCAACCTTCTCACAGAGAGTAGAAAAGTTTAGAACCGCCGTACAAATATTAATCTACTGTTTCTATTATGGCTACATGTTCCTGTACCTTTGAAATCCGTGTTATTTTTTTATGAACCCTGACTTTTGGCACAGCTTGGCGGGGTAGTGCGCATGTGCCAAAACCCCGCAGTAGCGTGCAGGGGCTTGTTTGCATACGAAAAATTGCCGCTACTCGTCAACGCATTCACTTGGTGGTTCAAATTATGAATACCTGGCTTATTCCTTCTTTCAAGACCGGTTTGTTGAGTGCCTTGATCCAGGAGAGTCTGAGGTCTGGTCATATTGGACGCAAGCCTTACTTGCACATGAGGGCGGTTACTGGTCTCATGAGGCAGGAACATGTAATAGGCGAAGCATTCAGCGAGCAATTGAATAGATTTCAGCAAAAAAGGAACTATTTTTGGGCTCTTCCGCTCTAACATGTGACGAACCACATTGCCTGCATAAAGGGTTTGGTGCCGGTGTTGGCCAACAAAACTAAATATAACCCTGTCGTGGCAAAATCGTATTAATTAGAGCATTTCCTTGATATTCCAGATACTTGCACTACCTTAGACCTGGTTATCTTTGCCGAGGGGGGGATTTCACTGACGTATATCTAAGACGTATAGAGCCTCAGCAACGCACCCAACAGATATATTAAACTTATTTTCACCAAAATATCAGTCAAATATATCCAAAACCTATTTTTAAATGTCTCTACGTAGCTTGGAACCAATAAAAAGGGGCACTATCAGCCTCCGAGGCTACCAGAATGGCCAGAAAAATTGACGGCTGCGGCCATATCCAGATGAAAGCAAGACTTCCCGTCCGATCAGTCCTATTGAACCATCTGAGAGCCTTACCAAGTATTGTAGTGGGAGACCATACGAGAACAGAAGGTGCTGCAGTTTTTTTGTTGTTTTTTTGATTCCACTTTTCAATAAATGAAGCACAATGCAAGCTTGTTAAAGTTTTTTTATAACTCTCGAAGCTAAGGCTTCGAGTTTTCGCCTTAGTGCCCTTCACGGTGGGCAGTAAGTTTGGGATTTATGGCGCGCGTGGGTAGGGGGTATGTAAACAAACACAAATGGGTCGCACCAAGAAATCGAGTGAAATCAACGTCGGCAAGCGCGGCGACAAGGCGCCGACGGCGCCTGAACATAATACGCCGCGAAAGACCAGCGCCAGCGATAAATCGAATAGCGCCGGGGCTAGCGGCTCGCGCGCTGGGTCTGCGGCCTCCACACCCCAAAAATCACCCGCTGGAGCAGGCGCTCGGCGCCCGTCGGCGGGCGTGGAGCCGCGCAAAGTCTCTGATAGTATTCAACAATTGAATCCAGCAGCCATGCGCCTGGTGCGCGACTCCTACAATCTCCTGGACAGCGACGGCAGTGGCTGTGTGTCTCGGCAGGCGCTAAGCGACATGATGGTGTCGCTAGGACTGGGTGCAGACTCCAACAGACTCGATGAGATGATGGACCGGCTCGGAGGCGGCACTGATTTCAGTTTCGCCAACTACCTGGTTGCCATGTCGCCGCTTCTGCGGGATCTTCCTACCAGCGACGACTTGGAGGCCATGTTTAAGGCGTTTGAGAAGGACGGAGTGATTGATATCAGCGCGTTGCGGCAGGCGCTTGAGCAGCAAGGGATGTCTAGCGAGGATATCGACGGCTTGATGGCCAAGTTCGGCAAGCGCAGCGGCATGAAACCCACTTTCGACTCCAAAGCGTTTGTGAGTGTGATGGGGGTTTAAGTCTTGTTGTACGTTTAGTTTATTATTGTTCGCTAGGTTATTGTATTGTTGTTTGTTCTAGCGCACTGGCCTGTGAGGCATGCTGAGTGCGTAGCGTTTGGTCTGGTCCCTGATCTAGAGGTCGATCTAGAGGTTAAGGATCACCGCAGCTGATCACACGCTTGATCACAGCAGCTGATCGCAGACTGGGCCCAACTATCTCATGAGATTAATCTATTATCTGACAAGGTCACAACTAATGGTCCACAATAAGCTCGTCGCAGCCCCAATCCTCGTAGGATCCATCGGGCAAGTACCGGCGAACGACCAAAGGAATCTTGCGCTGCGAGAGCTCCTTGATGGCGATTTGCAAAGGATCGGTTTCGCCCTCGAGATCGACGAGAACCGGCGCATTCATGGAGATTTGCAGCGCGCGGGTTCCAAGCACGCGCGCGCGCTCGTACTTGGTCATGTATGGGGTAGTTGTGCGCTTTTCGCGGGGAATGGCGAGCTCCTTTTCTGTTTTGATGCGGTTGCCGGAGGCTACGATGGCTCTTCCGTCGGCGGCAATGGCAGCCTCGGCGTCTTCTTCCTCCTTGAGGTCCTCGGGCTCCGAGAAATGCTCCTCAAAGTCATCAAAGGTGTTTTCGTACCCGTCGTTAAAGCTAGTTAGTTGGTGGTCCTTATTTTGGTATGGCTAGAAAGCGCCGGGAAATGCGCGCTGATTTGCAGTACAGCGCCGTTTTAATGCGAGCTACACGGGCAACGCGCTGGCCAAAAACACCATTCCAAGAAAAACTTACGCTCCCTCCTCGTCCGACATGACTAAAAAAATTGGCGCCGGCGCTCAAGCTATAAATGTGCTAGGCGCCCAGAACGGCAAGGTGGAAAAGAGACCTAAACGATACATTTGTCCGGAATGCGGCAAGGCGTATAACCGGCCATCGTTACTGGAGCAGCATGCGCGCACGCACACCGGCGAAACACCGTTCCAGTGCGAGGAATGCGATGCAGCGTTCACGCGCAAGTCGCTGTTGACGGCGCATTTGCTGAAACATCAGCCCGCGGCGGAGAAGCCGTTCAAATGCGACGAATGCGGCAAGGGCGTCAACACGCGCCAGCATTTGCGGCAGCACATGCGGCTGCATCTACGTCCATATGCATGCAGGGTTGAGGGCTGCAGCGAGACGTTCCGCATGCAGATCCAGCTGGATCGGCACTACGTGCAGCACGAGGCGCGTTGTGGCCAGTGCGGCAAGCAATTCCGCAACGCCAAGGCTCTGGATCTGCACATCAAGCGGAACCACGACTCGAGGTATCACTGTGGAGTGTGCGAGGCCCGGTTCGACAATGTCCAGGGCTTAATGGAGCATGTCCCTTCGCATGCTGGCCGGTCCAGTTTTGCTTTGACAGACCCTGCTGCTGCTGCTGCTGCTGCCGATCCCACTGCTGTTCATACCAATCCCACTGCTGATCCTACTGATCCTACTAACGCTGATGCCGATCCTACTGCTGATCCTACTGCTGATCCTGATGATGCTGATCCTACTGCTGATCCTGGTGATGCTGATCCTGGTGATGCTGATCCTACCGCTGATCCTGACAGTGAGGCTCACATTGGACCAAGTGACCCTGCGAACTCTTTGGACACTGCCGATCAAGCGCGCTCCCAGCCCGCGGTGCCGCCCACGATCGCCAAGCTCACGGGCGTGGGCTACGACGAGCGCCCGATCGGATGTCCGTTCGAGTGCGGCCGGCGGTTCAAGCGGCAGTACGATCTGCAGCGACACGTGCAGTCGCACCACGCGACAGCCTCGAACTAATGACTATTTATTATGCGAATAATTATCTAAAACAATGCCTGCACTGTTCTGTTTAGCGCCGCGCAGCCATGCCCGGCCTCCAGAGTAGATATTAACAGAGGCCAAAGCGGCTATGAGGGCTGTTGCGGTGCAGCCACGCCTATTGTCCGTTGTCAACGGGCTCTAACGCCCGTAGCAACGGCCCCCCACCATGTCGCGGCCCTAAACACCGCCCAAAGCAGAGCCTACCGCCGTGAGGCGGCCCGGGGGTGTGGGGGGAACCCCCCGCGAAGGCGCGTGCGGAGAAGCGGGCCCACGTGATGGCGCCTACTTGGGCGGGCGGGCGGCGGGATCGCCGCCAAACGCGCGCACCTGCGCCTCCAGCGCGGCCACGTGCTGGTTGAGCATGACGATGTGGCTGATGGCGGCCTCGACCATGGCGGCCTTGGACGGCGTGCCCTCGGTCTCGACCAGGCGGCCCAGCTCGACCAGCGCGGAGTTCATGCGGTTGCGGCGCTCCTGCTCGGCCATCTTGTGGTTGGTTTTCTTGTTGGACAGCTCGGAAGCCAGGCGTTCCGGGTACTGCAGGCCGATCTGGTGGTGGCTGCCGTCGAGCAGCGACTGGATGTTGGACTTTGTGGCGAGAATGTGCGCCATGTCGTCGCCGGGCGACCCGCTGGTTGCCGTGGGGACGATGGCGGGCGACAGCGAGACGGAGCCGATGCGGCTGCCCGGCCGCGCGCGCAAGCCCGGCGTGACGGCCGAGCTCTGCGACGACACCGACGCGGCCGACACGCGGCGGTCCAGCGGCATCATGCCGGGCGTCATGCGCGGCGTGAGGCCCGGCGTGCTTGCCGGCGACGAGCGCTGCGACGACCTGCGCGACAGCGACGACGTGGACTGCGTGGCCAGAATCGCCGACGTCAGCCGCTCCTCCATTTCCGAGGGGGGCACGTCCGCCGGCGCCTGCTGGTAGATATTCATGAGCGTGGCCGGCGTGGCCGCGGCTCGCCCGTCGTAGCCGCTCGCCAGCACCGACGCGTCGTGCGCAGGCGGCATGTACAGGTCCGTCACCTCGTCGTCGTCTTTTGGCGAGGTGGTCGTCGAGCGCGCCGCGTGCGCGCGCGGCCGCGGCCGGATCTGCGGCGACGCCTTGGTCACGCGCCCGCCCGCCACGAGCTTGCGTTTGCCTGCGGTGGCGCCGCCTTGCGAGGCCACAGAGCCGGGGCTCGCATAGGCGGCCGGCGGCATGGAAAAGTCGGTGGAAATCTCCTGCCGGTCGAGCGGCAGATCACGTGGCGACAGAAGCGGCGTGCCGTCGTTGTGCGGCCCCAAGGCAGGCGAGTAGAAGATGGCCGGATCCACGCCGTTCTCACCGTAGCCCACCGAATGCCGAGAATCGTGCCGCCCGTCGTGCCGCCCGTCCAGCGAGTGCCGGCTGCCGGTCGACGGCCGCCGCAGGCTGTGGTGGCGCCGCATGAGCCCGCCGTCGGCGCTGTATCTGTCCCGGGAGGTCCCGGAATCGTCGCCGGAAGGATGCGGGCCCGCCGCCGACGAACGATGGGCGTCCCGCTTCGACGAGTCACCCTCAGGCGACGCGGTGGCATTCAGCGGCGAGATATCGCTGTGGACACTGTGGATACTGTGGATATCAGGCATATCCGGGCCCGTAATGGCCTGAATGTCGCCGGAAATCTCGTCTTCGGGCTTGGAAAACAAATCATTATCCACCGACGGGAACCGCCCATCCGGCAAGTCAAAGAGGCTGTCCATCATCTCCGAGCTCAACTGGCCCGGCAGTTGGTGCATCTCCATGTTTGGAGAAAAACGTGAAGAGTGAGGAATTTTGAAGGTGGGAAACTCTTTCAACGGTTCCGCCGTTGACTGATGATTAGTTGATATCAAGATAAGTTGGGAGTGGGGCTGAGGTTCTCTCTATGCAGGGTAGTGTAGTTCTTCTCGGGATCTCGCGTGGCTGGTGAACTGCAGTAAAAATGAGGTTACTCATCGCTTATGCGCCGTTCCGAAACCGGTCCACTTGCTTAGTCATGGCTTAGTGTGAGTTGTCTGGCTTAGTCATATGCGTCGTCCCAGGCTGACACTATGGGAGGCGGTTCTGACTCAGCCCCGGGATCGCCAAAATCCACCCTTGCAAGCCCCCGCCAAAATCCATCAAGCTTCTCAGATCTTCAATTTTTTTCCTTGAATGTCGGTAGAAGAAGTCCTAAGAATCCTCTATCCCGGCGTCAAAGGCTTTTTGTCGCCAAAACAAGCAGCCAATCTCGTGCTCAGTCTCGTGATCTTGGCGACGGACCCCATTGACTCAAATACCCTGCGTTTCTACGTGCGTTTCTTCACTCCAGCAGATTATGACGACCTCATTGAGGAGCATTGCGTCGTGCATCGCTGCGGGTACCCGCTCTGTAAGAATCGACTCTTGGACTCGAAGGGCAACCTGCGTAAACAAAAAATAACTCACTCGGCAATAAACCAATGGGCCACCGACTATTGCTCGCGTCATTGCTACCAATCGAGTGTGTTTTTCCGCAAACAATTGAGTGCCGAAAGTCTAGTCACCCGCCGCGATGTCGCCTATACGCCGTTTGGGGAAATGGCATACGAAAACGGCGTACTGCTGCTACATCAGGTCGAGCAGATCGCAAAAGCAGATGGCATATCGGTTTCCCAAGTCGTCGGCGACCAATTGCGCAAAATGTCGCAGCTCGAAAGTAGTATCGAGGCCCTGGACCTAAGCCAGTTCGACCATCTCGATCTCGGCGACCAGCTGGCCTCCGTCACCATCTCGGAAAAGCCCTCCGACCCAGCCAAAGCGGTTCCCCCGCCCGCAGAGTCGGCCCAGTAGCTATTTATTGCTGTACCACTTGTATATATGTTATATAGTTCCAGCCATCGCCTCACTCGCTGTCGCCTTTGTTGCACGCGTTCATAACGAGTACTGCTATTACCTGGCGTACGCGGGGGAATCCCCCCCACCCCCGGGCCTCCTTACGGCGGAGGGGCGGGCCGGGCAAGGATAATAAATCAAGTCTATAAGTACAAATCAGGCGCCCAAAGGCGTAGTTTCTTGGGTTCTTTCGCAGGAGCCCGCCGGCGGTGCTCGTAGTTCAATCTGCGGGCGATTTCGTCTCTTCGACGAAGCAGAATGCGCCGATGGACTTCTAGTCGCTGGAAGTGATTTGCGACCTTCTCTTTTTTGTCGCGCGGAAGCTTGGAAATGCTCCCCAAGTCCAGGTCTTTGTCGACTCGTTTGACGTGCTGCAGAAACCCTTTCAAGCGCTGACGACGGCCCTGTACTCTTAGAACGCTCAATTGGCCACTCGTGCGAGTGACGGTGTAGACACCGACGCTCTGCGGGGTCTTGCGACGCTCTTCGTCTTTAGCATTTTTCACTTTCTCAAACGACCGGCGCCAGGCAGGCGCAAAAACCGTGTCTACAATATCATTGTCGACTTCATGTGGGCTCAAGCCATGGGCCTTTAAATACAAAGCTCTTCTGTTGGCCAAAAGAGCCTTTTCATGCACGCGCTGCTTGTCAATTCCCTTTGGTGGGTAATTATAGGCATCGAGTCTGCGTTCGGGCTGCTTGAGCCAGCGATTCAGCTTTCCCTGAGCATTCAGCTCCACAGCCGGTTTAGGTGGTTTTTGTTTGGTGAATTCTCGCCGCACATCTGCAAGTTGCGCGGTGCCCAAATGCACCTGCCGCAGCCGCTCCTCAAGCGTGTATGCAGCCTTAATATGGCCTGTTTTGGCCTTGTATTTGCGTCTTTTGAACTGGGCCATGATTTCCCCGGAAAGATCCGGGTCCAATTGTCGGGAATGCCGCAAAAGACATCGCAGAACACTGCGAACAGCGGCCCGGAGCTGCATATTCACTCGATAATTTTCTTCCCTAATTGGGCTGCCTGAATTTTTCACCAGCCGATCTAGAGGGTTTGGAATTTCGCGCCTGCTGACAAGGGTCCCCCCCCCCTTACTGCCAATACCATTTTTGGGCTCCATCGTCAGGCTCCAGGAACTGCGATAAATATCAATTGCATCGGCTGAAAGAGAAATCAATTGGCCAGTCCCTTAACGATAAGGAAATTGCCTTAACGATAAAGAAATTTGAAGCGAAAAGCAAACTTCAATTTTTGAAAAATGCGCCTGTTGGACCATCTTTTACTGGAACTGCAAGCCACAGGCTTGACTGCTCAGGACAGAGAGGAAGCTATGCTGAACTTCGCCTTGACCCCTTACTATGTTGAAAGGGTTCTGCTGTTTGGAGGTGCGGTCTGTTTGGACTCGTTTCTCTACATTCTCACTATCCTTCCTTTACGGTCTATAATCGCTGTTTGGGATCTTTGTGTGCATCGCAAATTGGCTATTTCCCGTAAAGGCGATCTAGTGAAAGGCGCGATTGTTCTTATCACGTTGATGGCCATTCTGCAACTCAACACTTCCAAGGTCTATCATGCAATTCGTGGCCAGGCAGGCATCAAGCTGTTTGTGATGTACAGTATTCTCGAGGTTGCCGATAAGTTCTGCTGTGCCATCGGGCAGGATATCATCGAGACGCTGGTGTCGCTGCCCACCACGCTGTCGGTGCCGCGCACGGTGCTCTTTTCCATAGTCTCGCTGCTCTATTCGGGCGCCCATTCGTTTGTGTTGACCTGGCAGCTGGTCACGCTGAACGTGGCCGTCAACTCGTACTCGAACGCGCTGTTGACGCTGATGCTCACGTCGCAGTTTGGCGAAATCAAGTCGGCGGTCTTCAAAAAGTTCGACCGCGAGACGCTGTTTCAATTGACCTGCGCAGACATCACCCAGCGCTTCCAGCTGTTTATGATGCTGCTGGTGATTGCTGCGCGGAATCTCCTGGAAGCCCAGCCAGGCGCGGTCGTATCTGTTCTGCAACAGTTGGGGCCGGCCAGCATGGTGCTCTGCTCGATGGTGGTCGTGGACTGGCTTAAGCACGCCTACATTGCGCGGTTCAACAATCTGCGCCCGCAACCGGTCTACTCGCGCTTTTTGTCGATTTTGGTTGGCGATTATGTCGAGCACCGCCAGCTCTCGTCGCACCACCTCATGATGAAACGCACGGGCCTGCCGGTGCTGCCGCTGGCCATCGTTTGCATGCGCATGCTTGTACGTCTGGCGCCCGCAACGCCCTTCAACGTAGTCATTCTGTGGATCGCGCTGTTGACGGCGAAACTGTTCTTGGGAATGGCCCTTCTAGACTATACCACCGCCTACATTGCCAAGAACCAGAAAGCGGAAAAGAAAAAGGACGACGACGACAAGCGAAAGGGCGACCTCGACAAGGTCACGCCGTTCAGTATGCCCAATAAAGCCTGGCACTAATTTATAGTATTTATCTTCTCGCCTTCTCATTCGCTTGTCTCCGTCGCGGGCAGTCGTAGAATGAAATAGCGCTCCCGCTGAGCGTGGGTATATGTGGGGGCTTCCCCCGCAGCCTCTGGGCGCCTTGCGGCGGACGTCAGGCGAGTCAGGCGTCAGAAATAGACTTGGCGCGGCTAGTGTAAAAGGAAACTCTCAGCCGCAACATGGGCCTACTTCAAAACAGTAAAGTCAGTTAGTATTAAGCTGCCTGGAATAAGGCGACTACTATGTACATTGGCAGAGGTATTTACAGGCTCTTTGCGGCGTTGGCAGAGGCAACGGAGGCGGCGCGAGCGGCCGTGGCAGTGGCCCCAGCAGACGCGGCAGCTGCTGCAGTCGCAGACGCGGACGCACCCGACTTGCCGGCTGCTTCGGCCATAAAGCCAAGCAGCTGCCGGATATGATGGCGCGGCACCTTCAGGCGGTTGAGCAGAATCAGCAGCGACGTGAGGAACGCCAGCGAGCCGGCCTGATGCATCGCAGCTAGCGGAACAGGCACTACGTAGATTAGCGTTGTGATGCCCAGCGCAGCTTGCAGCGTTGCAAAGCCAATGGCGCCATGAGCGCCCATATAGACCTTGCGGGGCAGCACGGGCCGCAGACGACGCGCATACAGAAACAGGGCCGCGGTGAGGGTCCAGGTCGTCAGGGCCAGGTTGCGGTGGTTGAATTGCACGGTCACGGGATTCTCCAGCATATTCTTCCAGAAAACCGTCCACGGTTCCGGCTTCAGACCCTGTCGCTTGACGAGCTCCTCATCAAACAGCTCGTTCTTGGACGGCGCGAGGCGACCGCCCATTAAGGGCCACGTGTTGTAGAGCATTCCGGCGTCCAGGCCAGCCACAAACGCGCCCGACATGGACGTGATGAAAGCCAGCACGGTCAGGCCGATGGCGAAGCGGCGGAAAGACGCGACTGCCGACGACCGGAGCAGCGTGATGTCCTTGACGGCCTCGATAGGGTTCTTGAGCATGCGATGTTCGCGCAAAATGCCCAATCCAGTCGATGTCATGGCAAAGTACAGCAAAAAGGCGGCTCCGAGATGGGCAGCCAGTCTGTACTGACTGACTCGGGGCTGCGAGTTGTCGCGAGCATCCAAATGGTCCTGATCAAGACCAGACTTGACCATCCACCAGCCAATAAAGCCCTGCAAGCCCAGCAAAAGCGAGATGCCAAGCAGCCGGCGGTTGGTCTGTGGCGACGTCTTGCCGCGCAAAACAAAATAAAGACCCGGCAGCACAATCAAAAGACCAATGGCGCGGCCCCAAAGACGATGGCCCCACTCCATATAGTAAATGAACTTGTACTCATCCAACGTGATGTTGGCGTTCAGCTGCTGAAACTCAGGACTGGCCTTGTACTTGTCGAATTCCGCTTCCCAATCTTCCTGCGAAATAGGAGGAAGACTACCAGTGATGGGTTTCCACTCGGTGATACTCAGACCAGACTCAGTCAACCGAGTCAACCCGCCTAAAACAACGATACCAAAAACAGCAGCAGCAGAGAAAAGAAGCCAATATCCAACCGCCTTGGTAGCAAGCAGCCGCGGCCGCTGCAATTTAGGCATCCCGGGAACAGCACCAATGCCCGGAGAGGTTGCAGCTCCAGCAGGGTAAAGCTTTTGGCTATAAAAACGGGCCGCGACCATCGACGTTGATCCTACCTGACTCTTTGAAGGTGTTTGCAGGGTTGCTCGAGAAAACCCCAAGCATGAAAGTGGGAGTCTTTTGGAGGCATTAAGCGAATAGAATCCGAATTTCGGCACCACAAGCGGTCTGGCCGCAAATAAAGGGGCTTTAGAGGCCCTGAAAATTGCAAGCATCCACAGAACCGGGGGGTTTAGTCAGGAACTCTGTCTCGATGCTGACTCGCGAATCACTGCTTAGTCGTCATCACCTGATGCTTATATCTCCATTAAATCGATTAGTCTTTCTCTAAAATATTTGTCAGCGTCGGCTTGACATCCCCCCGCTAAGTGAGTTCCTGAGTCATCCTCACGATGCTCTTGTTTTCGTTTTTAAAGACATTGGTAGGCCAGGAAATCACCGTCGAACTCAAAAATGATATGTCTCTGAAGGGAACCCTGCATTCCGTGGATCAGTATCACAATATCACTCTGGAAAATATCCAGGCCGCAGAGGGACGGCTACCGCACCTTGCAGCTGTCAAGACGTTGTTCATCCGTGGCTCTGTGGTCCGCTACGTTCACATGCCTGCTGCTGCTGTGGATACGACTCTTTTGGAAGATGCATCTCGTCGCGAGGCTCGGGCCCAAAGCGGCAAGCCTATTGCTGGCAATTAGGACGGAGAGTTAGTTGCGCCCTAATACGGGTTTATATATTCTATCTATTGAGGCTAATTAGGGCTCCTCGGTGGGCCCACAATAGGCTAAATATGGTTAAATGAAGCTAAATGTGCTATAAATTCTATGGTTTTAGTTGTCGTCTATGCTGGGGGCAGAAAGGCGCCAAATAGAGCGGCTTGGACTACCGACCAGATGATAAAGTAGGCTAGCCAGTACTTTCCGCTAGTTTTCAAGCGACGAGCAACGTACCAGTAAGGAGCTGGTAGACAGGATGCAACGCGAGTGACTATTTGGACATGCCAAAAGAAGAGAGCTCCCACAAAGAGTGCCAATTGCACTAGCTGAAGAGACAGTGGGCCCTCTCTCATTGAGAGAACCAAGAGCAGTAAAGTAGGCAACGCAAACAGAAAATTGCTCGCATTGTTAGGAGTCCAGTACCGTAGAAAGCCAACGTTCCAATATTTTGCTTGCACATATGAATAAATAGATGGAATGGTTGCTTCACACCATGGCCGGCCTGGACAAAGCCAAAGGTAGGCTTCGATCTGAGGATAAACAAAGCCCAATCCCACAAGCGAGCCTCCAATTAGCAAAGTCAAAGTACTAATAGCAAATAGACGGCGCTTTAGAAGCTGTTGTAATAAAGTTACAGCGTAGAGGATGCCCCATAGGAGGCCGTTTCCTCTTAACAGCGACGCTGCTCCAAACAACAAGCCGGACCCCACATAGCTTTTCTTGAAAAAAAAAGCCAAGCCAAGAAAACTCAGCAATGCAAAAAGACTCTCAGGATACCCTGCTGCCAGAAAGATACCTGCCGGGCTCGCAATGTAGAGGTAACCTGTTCTTTTGGCCAGTTTGGCGTCTTTGGTGATGACTTTGGTAGCATAAACAAGCGCATAAGTAGCTAGCAAATGCGAAAGTGAGGCTATCAAAGCGGCAGTCAAGGCTAAACTGCCTACATCTTTGTAGAGACTCAGTTGCTCAAAGATCCAGGCCCATCTGGGACTGAAAGCGAGCTCATGTTCATAGGCAACTCCTCGGCCAGCCAAGCTGGTATAGTAGAGGTTATCCCAGACCAGAAGCCTTCTTTGGATATTTTGCAGAAAAGTTTCAGGTTCAAGAAGATACTCAGAAGAGATATCGAATTGGGGGGCTGCCAAAAAGGCTCCGAACAGAGCGGCCTTTTGAGCCAGAAATGCAAGCAGCATGCTTAGTCTAGACGGAAAGGCACGAGAAAGACGCTAAACCGTGTAAACCGCCCTAAATGGGGATGAAATCATAGTGAAATCGTCTGAAAACTGTATAAATTGGCCCTAAATTGCCGTGAATTCACTAGAAATGCTATAAATCACTAGAAATGCAAATCACTGAAATTGCAAATCATAGCCCTGACGCGTAATTATGTACTGCCAGCACAGAGACGGAGTCTACCGCGTCGCAATCAAGAGAATCGCGCGCTCGCGCTCGTTCAAAAGACGGTAGTACTTGACGCTTTCAGGGCCAAGGGACTTGAACCAGTTCATGATCAGCCCATAAACGCGTCGGTCCACTGCCGGCTCGCCGTCGACGTCCAGCGTCAACTCGTCTGCCCACTCGTCGTCCTCATCGTTATCGGGCGCCGGCTGGTCGCCCAGCTCGTTAACTAGCAGTTTGATGATCTTGAGCGGCAGAGGAATCATCTTATACTGCATGTTCTTTGCCTTTGAGCGCGTGATGATCATATCCTTGGGCGCGATCGCTTCGTCTTTGACTTGAATGGCCTCCACGCGAGGGTCGTGGAGATCAAAGACCTTTTCCAAAGCAACCACGTTCTTGTAGATCTCCTCAGAGCCACGCACAACCTTAAAGGTGCCGATCCATTTGGTCAGAACAGGCTCAAGAAGATTATGCTCGGCCAGTAAGTCCACAACAGCCTGGGCGTTGCGAACGATCAGCTCTACAAACACAAGCGTCAAGCTCTCCACAAGGTACGCGTTTGTGGCTGAAATCAGCCGCTGGGCCGCTGCAACCAGCAGCTCCTGCACCACGGGGCCAATATCGTCGCCAAAATTGTCGACAATGGCCGTCACGAGCCGGCCCGAAGCCAGGGCCGCCGAATCCTGCAGCGACGGGTTCAGCAGCCGCGCCGCGACCTCCAAAACCCGCTGGATCTGCGCCTCGCTCAGCTGGCCCTGGCCGGTGTGCTCCAGCAGCGCCGCATACGCAAACGATCCTGCCTGCAGGATCTGCGGATCGCTGGCCGTCGACACCAGCTCGTAGAACGTGTCCAGCAGCTGCTGCTTGTGGGGCAGCTTTTCTCCGCGCTCAAACACCACGGAAGCAAGATCCAGCGCAAACTGCAGGTCGCTGGAATACTCAAAGCCGTTGGCGCTGGCCACTTTGAGAATCTCCAACACAGGCGTCAACAAATGGCTATATACAATCTCGGTGGCCACCGGATCGTCGGCGGTATGCTGCAGCATATCCTCGACAACAGTTAGAAGCTCCACGTTCAGCTCGATATTGGCCGTATCCTTGCGGACAAGCGCAAAGAACAGCTCAAACACCGCCGGCATATGCACGGCCGCCGTAAAGTCGAGATTTAAGATATTCAGCAACACATCCACCAAAAACGCGGGCGTGTCTTCATTTGAATCGGGCACCAGCGATGCCACGAGCTGCAGAAGCTGAGCCTGGTACGGCCGCAGCTGCGGCTTGGCGATCGCGCAACCAACACTCATCGTCTTGAGGCATGCAACCTTGATCACCGCCGGCGACGAGTCGGTGACCTGCATTGCCTGCGAAATCAGCCCCAATTTGGTTTCCTGGCTCACGCGTTTGTTGAGGTACTTGGCCATTACTCCGCCCGTAATGATGGCGCGCGCAGCCAGTAGCGGCGGTTGCGTCGCGGCCTTAACGACGTCCACCAAACTCGCGATCTGCGCATTCGTCACGTCCTGGCTCTCGATAGCTACCTGCTGAAGAATGCAGCTGGTCAGAAACAGAATGGCCTCAGTGTCGATCCAGTTGTTTGTATTGCCGGCACTCAGAACTGAGGAAAGCAAATTAGGGAGATGTACTTCTCCAATCAACGCGCCGATCGCCGACCGAGGCCATACATCAACAGCAAGTTCCTGATCATAGGTCACAAACTCGTTGAAATCGTCGGACCATGCGTCCTGCAGCTCGGCGGGGATTTTGGCCAACTTGACGGC
The DNA here is from genome assembly GCA_022577695.1 of Wickerhamiella spandovensis. NCBI lineage: Eukaryota > Fungi > Ascomycota > Dipodascomycetes > Dipodascales > Trichomonascaceae > Wickerhamiella > Wickerhamiella spandovensis. Next base: position 43,050 of record JAKIRT010000029.1, on the reverse strand, counting down.
CAAAGCCACAAACCGAACGATGTTACCGGCACTGCCGAGATGCTTGAGAATCGGCTTGCCCCCATCGCTATTGAGAATCAGTTCCAGAAAGTTGACCTGCGCCGTCGCAAGCTCGTGATCTTGCTCGCCTTGCCCGCCCGCGGCAAAGGCTTCGAGCTGCTCAAACACGCCGTTAAAGATCGCAGGCAGTTCCGGCGCAAGCAGGTGAGGAAACGCAGACTCTACATCCCTAAGAGTTTGGATGATTTCAGTTTGAAGGTCGGAGTCGCTTCCATCATTGGCAATCAAGTGCACGAATAACTGGCACCAAAGACCAATGTACTTTGTGGCAGCTTTTTCAAGCGTAGGCATCTGATCGTCGTCGCCCATCAAGAAAAAGTTGATGCATTCATGGAAACATTGAATTGCAAGAAGCCGGTGAGGTTTCTTTTGGGCAATTTCCAGCAACCGCGACAACGCAAAATCACCCATCTTGAAGAAGTCTTCTTCTCGCAAAGTATCGACCAGCAATTCCTTGAACAGCATCAGAGCGCCGCCTTCAGTAGCTTCGTTGGACAGCATTTGCACTGTTTGATCCACTAAATCAGGCCATTGATCGGGATACTCGTTGCTAGCAATGCGCGCGACCACCAAAGCCGCGCCCGACTGAACGACCGGATCGGAGGCCTTTGCAACAAGTTGCACAAGGCGCTCTTCAATATGATGCTTCAAATCAAAATCTAGCATAGGACCCGTATATTGCTCGAACGCAGGGCTCCACTGCCGGACCACCACCGATTTGATCACGAGCATGGCCATTTGTAAAATTGGTTTGGGTTCCTGTTGGTTTTGGGCGACTTCAAACAGGGCCCTGAACAGCGCCTGTGGGTCTGATTTGCCTGCCGCCTCCAGATCCTGCTCCGCGGTCTGTCTGAGCGCCGAATTAGGCGATGCTGCATCCCGCAGAATATCGACGATTCCACGCATGAGATTAAGTAACGCGCGCGGTGGAGAATCGGAGCCAAAAGCCATTCTAAAAGCTAATTTTGTAAATTCAGTTAGGGCGCTGTTTTGGATTCTTTTTTATTCGATTCGTTCGCATATTATTCTGTGGTAGCGCCGTGCATCTGGCGCTTCTATCAGTATGTAATTTCGGTATGGCGGGTTGATGGCTTTTACTCTTTCAAAATCATAATATGTAAATATAAGAGGCGCTGCAATGGATTCTGTTTTGCTGCGCTAGCCTGGGCCTCAATTGATGTTGGCGCCGGCTCTCAGGAGCTTTTCTCGAGTTTTACCGCCTACCAACCTGCAGTCGCTTCCCACTGAAGCTAGAGGCTTTTTAATAATTCCTAGCCAAAACTCATCTGTTTTTTGGGCCTTCAATAACCTGTCGCAGCTTCCAACTGAACCTGTATTTTTCTTTTTAAGCTCGTCGGTTTTCTGCCTCGGCGGAAGAGGAGTGGAGCAGTGCAAGTCCTAGTAATTAATGGTATAAAGTATAGCCTAGGATAGGGCGCCTAAGCGGCAGCGGCCAGCAGGAAGTCGTAGGACCAGACGACGGTGTTGATGTGACTGCGGAAGCGAAGTTTCTCGTTCACAGTATGCACGTTTTCGGCGTCCTGGTCGAGAATAGGAGTGTACCGGTAGATGTTGCTAGTGAGGTTCCAGTAGTTTGCGGTGTCGGTGTTTCCGACCATTACAAGCGGCGCGGTGATGATAGAACCAAACTCTTTATTGAGCAGATCATCAAATAGGTATTTGTTGGTGCCTGCAATGAGATCCCAGTAAGGGCCACTTGTAGGGGATTTCGGAGCCACTTTGGTCTGATCATTGATCCGCACCGCAATGGTTCCTTTATCGCCCTTGACCAGCGTAGATCCGTCAAAAGTCAAACTAAGTCCGAGATTCTTGGCGACGGGTTTCGCTAGATTTAGCGAGCGGTCGATCACAAAGTCCAGCGTTTCGTCTACAGACACGCGATGGTTCACCAGCAGCGTGACCTTTTCGGGCAACGCGTTGACTTTGACGCCACCGTTGATGATATCGGCGGCCTGGCTTGTGCGCAGTAAATAGCGAAGCGTTTTATCCTTGTCCAAGTATTCAATGGCCTTTTCGCGATTCTTTTCGACATTCAGGTGCGTGTAAATGTCGCGGATCTTGTCGTCAATGCCAGGCATGTACTTGCCAATGCATCCCAAGAATTGAGCGACAATACTACCCGCCTCGAGATGCGACTGGAACGGGTGTGCCTCGAAAACAGTCACGAGCTTGGCGGCAATGCCAATGCCCGTATGATCGGGCGGAATTGACGAGTGGCCGCCGGGCGTATGTACTGTATATTCGAGATCAAGCATGCCCTTTTCAGCGACCGCCGGAAGAGCCAGAATCACGCCGTCGTCAGACAGAATGCCTTCGCCTTCATCGACAATCAATTCAACAGAGTCCTTGCCGTACCGCTCCTCGATGGTAGCAGAAAGATGGCCTGCGCCGCGCGTGCCTTCCACTTCCTCATCAAAGCCAAACGAAAACAAAACAGTGCGTTCGGGCTGCCAGCCCTGCTCCAACAAGTTCTCAGCCGCTTCTAACCAGCCCACCAGCGACTGTTTGGTGTCGCAGCTGCCCCGGCCATACAGCCAAGTACCGTCAAAGTAGCCTGAAAACGGCGGGTACTCCCACTGGTCCTCTGTCTCGGGATTCACAGGCACAACGTCTTGATGAGCCATCAACACAAGCGGCTTGAGCGATTGATCCTTGCCGGCAACAGTATACAGCAGTCCATAGGTGTTGACGAGCTCCAGTTTCTCGGCCATCAGAGGGAACTTGTGGTTCAAATAGCGATGCAGAGTCTTGAAGATCTTGAACCGCTTCTCTCTGTGCACGTCAAAGTCCATGCCATCGTAAGAGATAGTCGGGATCTGAATAGCACCGGAAACAAGCTCGGCAGACTTGTTGACATAGACCGGGTCGAAAAATTGAGAACTGTTTTTAAAGTGGAAATTAGGAACAAGAGCCAGTGGCTGCGGGCAGACCTCCGTTCCACTTTTTCCACTTTTTTCACCATTAAAATTCTCATGAACTTCTCTACTGGGGCTGCGATCGTCACAATTCACCACCGCGGCCAGAGCCAGCAAAAAGATTACTGCAGATGCAGCCAAGCCATAAGCGAGAAACGTCCGTCTGCGAGACCGCAGAGGCTTGTTGGAATTATCGATGGAAATACTCATCTTCGAGATAAACGTAGAGAAACAAAGACAAAATAGTCACGAAGAGTTATCTAAAATCTCAACGATTCCAAGGGAGTTATAATCCGGGGGACAATCACGTGAACCAAGTGCCGCACATACCAATCCGTATTAACCAATCCATGCCTTAGCTCCCCCCACAATAAAGCACAGACCCTATGTTTATCTCATCGGGGTCCCTACCCTAATTGAGTGAGGATAATCACTCCCTCCCAAGGCGTGGTGGGGGATGTTAGGGTACTAAGGGGTGCTAAGGTGATGAACGCAGTCCTTTGGGACCACAAGCTGGATCCAGGGTAGGGGAAATAAAACACCATGGCAACCATGCAGATCTATGCATATACCCTCCCGGCGCTTAACTTTGTTTACTATTTCCTCAACAAGAGTCTTCCCTCCTCGATTGCTTTTTGTAGTTCCAACAATGATCGCTTCTTTTAAACTGCGCTATACCCTTTTAGCTGTCTATTTTCTCGGCACTGTTTCTGCTGCTGCAGTGACGGCGCCAGTGTCAATTGACTGCTGTGGAGGTATCCTTGGCGCAATTCCAACTGGCGTTATTGACAATCCTGATGTGATTGCCTACGCTATCATTCCGGCGTGCGATTTCAAGACCGAGATTGTGAACTATCACAATCAAGTTCGCTCGCAGCACCGTGCGTCGAACCTCGTCTGGAACTCGACTATCGCCAGCTATGCGTCCAACTACGTCAATAAGGTTGGCTGCAACTTTGGCCATTCGGGCGGCCCTTACGGCGAGAATATTGCTATGGGCTACGATACCCCCTTGGCCGCTATGCAGGCATGGTACAACGAGGTGTCTGACTACGACTACAACAACCCCGGCTTCTCTTCCAGTACCGGCCACTTTACACAAATGGTTTGGGCAGACACAACCTCAGTTGGGTGTGCTCAAGCTCCCTGCAGTGGTTCACCTTACTTGGTCTGCGAGTACTATCCTCATGGCAATGTGATTGGCTATTTTGCCGAGAACGTGCATAGTAGCTGAAATTATTGAGTAATATAGAAATTGATTAAAATGAATGGTCTTCAAAGGAAAGGGCATTGGGTCTAAAGAAGGGCAATGGCAGCAGCGAGCACAGCTGCCAGAATACCGGCAGGTGACGAGGCAGAACCCTCGTTGGCGGCAATGACACTCTCGCTCTGCTTGGGAGGAACAGAGCTCGAGGCGGGAGGGGGTGCAGGGGTGCTCGACGGAGTCTCTGTGGTTGCAGGAGCCTCAGTTGAAATAGGGGTCTCAACCTTGGGGCTCTCAGTGGTCGCAGGAACAGTTTGGTTGGTGGGAGGGGTATAGGGAGCGGCGGTCTCGGGAACGTGAGTAGCAGAAGGCCCGGGAGTGGAAGTCTCAGGTGCACGAGTCTCGGGTGCATGAGTCTCAGGTGTCGGTGGCTCGGGCACGGGTGTTGTGGGAGCAGGCGGGGCGGGAGTCTCAGGAGCGGGAGTCTCAGGAGCATGAGTCTCAGGCACGGGGGGCTCGGAAGTAGGAGTCACCGGCACAATGGTGTGGTGGCACTCACCATTAAAGCAGCTAGTGATGGTGTGCAGCTCAGTGGAGGTGATGGTGAAAGTGTTTGTCTCCTCCACCGGCGGCTCAGGGGTGGTGGGAGGAGTGGTAGTCCTGGTGGTATCGCACTCAGTGGTCTCGAAGGTGACGGTCTCACTAGTGGTAAGATCACACTCAGTGGTCTCGGCCGTGGTAAAAACCTCTGTAGTCACCTCAGTAGTCGAGGTAGGAGGGGGTGTGGAGACCTCAACAGGAGTGGTGGTGCAGTCAGTCGAATCAGTGAACTCAGTAGTGGTGGTACAATCAGAGTAGTCGGTGTAATCAGTAGTGGTAGACGAGTCTTCGCACTCATGGCAATCTCCGAGAGACCAGTCGAAGAAGCGCTTATCCTCCTTAATGAAGACAGCAGTAGCGAGAGAGAATGCGGCAATCTGGTAGGCGAACTTCATGGTTTGTCTAAAGGAAGAGAGATGCCCATGGTCTTTAAATCTTTTGAGACTCCATGCTGCATCTTGTTTGCACCCTAACGACTGCCTAGTTGAGCGGTGTGCGTAGAACCCGCATGAAGCTGCGGCGTCCAAACTTCGATAGCGACCGCATGGTCTCATAAACTTTAAAAAAGACAAAGACACAAATCTGAACCATTATACAAATATATAGTTCTTGGCTTCACTCTTTAATAGTATTGCGATTAAATCCAACCTACGCCGAAGATTCGCTTCGCTAGGTGGTTTCTTTAAGTGCCCGGACTAGATAGGCAGCTAGAACTTGAAGCATGCATGCAAATGCAAGCATCTTGCAACAAAGGAACTCAAAAAAATAGAAAAATGATAATCTGAATAGCAAATCACCTCGCCAGACAACAAAAAATGAAATAAAAAAGATACTCCGATACAGGGAATTGAACCCTGGCCTCGACGGTGAGAGCGTCGCGTCCTAGCCACTAGACTATATCGGATGATTTTAATAAAATTTGGATACTGGTCCACATACTCGTAAGCTGAGCCCATGATCTCACATGTACTCCAGCCAAAAAAGGTTCAACGAGTATGATATCATCATAAAGTCTATTTTTCTATAAATTCCGGCGAAAAAAATTGTTATTTTCGATCAAACAAAGCAATAGCGGGTAACACAAAAAGCTAAAAAAATAAACTCCGATACAGGGAATTGAACCCTGGCCTCGACGGTGAGAGCGTCGCGTCCTAGCCACTAGACTATATCGGATAATTTTTAAAAAATTTAGATACTGATCGAGCTACTCGTAGTCCATGCTTTGCTCCAGTGATTTTCAATAGCTTCCCTTGGACTCCTGGTGAGCAACTCTAGCTGTAGTGGTAAATATTTAGATATAACATATAAACAAGAGCTATAAGAGCTATGATGATGATAAATAGTAGGATGAGGATAGAAATTTTCAGGCCCGCACCGGCGGCACAAACACCTGTTTGGTATCTTGTTCCTGATTGGAGGAACGCGAGATCAGGATATCGCCGTGGGTATCGATTTCGCCATAGTTTGGCAAGCACGACTCCACGATCAGCATAGGAAGTGTGACCACGGACGATCCATACCGATGCTTGACGGTAACGACCATCTCATAATGCACGCCACTGTAGCAAGAGAGATATGTCAAGGGAATCAGCAGCATTCTGTCGGGAAGCTTATAGTTGAGCGACACGATGGCATTGCGATCGGTCCAGCGGGCCGCGAAGCAGCACTTTCCGCCGCCGATCTTGAAGCGCGTGACGGTGTTTGTTTCCGTCTCGTCGAAGCAGTTGCGCATACCGTCCGGGGCCGAAAAGCATATCTTTTGAATCTCGTAGTTGACACCGGTCACGAAATGCTCGAAATTCTCAAGACCAAGCACTTCTGAGCAGTCCATTCTGACCAGTAATGTGCCAGTTTCAGAGACTGAGGAATGGAACAGAGGATCGCCTCGCAGGGTCACAGCACCCATTTCTTTCTTTTTTAATAACCCAGTTTTAGCAAATACTGTGTTGGTGGCCACATACTCACGCTGCAGCGATCTACCGTCTTTGTCCGCAACACTGAGAAAGTCTGTCAACAAAGACGTGGCCGGCCACAAGTATTGTTCACTACGCGTAGTGAATTGGGTTCCGTCAATTGAGGCCACGAAAAAGTAGCGCACAGACGCATTGAAACCAGACAGCTCGGCGTCACTTCCATGGCCCAAGGAGGGGGGAAGTGGAGAGTGCTCAAAACCGCATTTGCAGACAGGACGAGTAGGCCGTTCAGGGAACTGGAAGGAGAAATTGAACTCGTAGCGGAACCCTGCCTTCATCGGCCCCTCGATAGCTAATGGTACAGTAGCCAGCGGGAAGGAATATTGTCTTTGAAAGATCTTTTCATCCTTTAACTTCTTCGGCTTGACCGCCGCTTCAATTCCTCTCAGAGTAAACGTAACAGAGCTGCCCATTATGTCTTCTTTCGGTAGAATGGAGAGCTTTCCCTGCACCATCTTGCCGAAATCAACAATTCTTGTTGGTTGCGAGATCAAGAAGATCGCTTCAAGAAAGGCTGCATGAGTCGGGCTCGGGATAACCGTGGGCTCAACTTTGTAGGGCGGAGGACAGACATTCCAAGTCTCGGGATCAACTATCTCAATGTCCATACAACTCTCGGAGTTTGTTGATCAAAGGGTCGAAATTTTTACTTTATTTGTTTTGGATATCTCTGACTCACCATCCCCGCGGCAGGTCAAATATTCCTGCATCAGGGCGAGGGTATTCAACGGCTTTCAGCAAGCCCCTCTCCTGCTGAGGTAAAATGAAGCATAGGATTGTAACCAGCTTAGAACGGCTTATGATGGTACGTCATTGAGTACCTGTTAATGGAAACGCACCGAGATATACAAATCGACCGATTTCGCTTTAATGTACATGCAGAGCGTGCATATGCCGTGCATACTTCATGAGTAATCCACCACTAGAGCTTTCAGCAATAGACCTGCATAATTAGGTACTTGCCGATAGGGAATTTTTCGGGAACCATTTCCCCGACAGACTGGCCGGAAATTGTATAGCTTAGCTCATTATTAAGTACCTAATTATACCGCAAAGTGCGCCTGGCTTAACCCTTGCTCTAAAGTCATGTGATAGCTCGCCAACACCTAACATGTGTGGCTCCCAAACACGGCTATGGTTACCGAGACGATCGGGGTTCGGCCATTCGGTCATAGCTCAGATAGCCCCTTAAACTCAGCCCTGCAGCACGTACCCCTTGGCAAATAGTTAGGTATTTTCTAGAAGTTTTGAATTAAATCATTCCGAATTCTATAGGTTAAACCCCTCAAGCTTTAAAATGGAGCGCAACCTTTGTTTATCTGTTTGTTTTCTTTACCCAGTAGGCAAAGTAGAAAATCAAGCATTCTTTGTGGAGTCATGGTTAGGATGAAAATCCAGTATGAAGATATGAGCAAATTAGTATGTAGAAATTAATGGAAGATGCATAAATACTTGAAACTCATTCACTGTATTCCGGAGCTTCTACCGGGGTATTGAACTCTGAGTTTCCAAAACTCATAGGCAATGAAATACTTCCGGTAGAACCTTTGAGGAAGACCTTGATCTGCAATTCATATTTCACTGCAGTATAGCAGGATACAAATGGAGGGGGCATTAGTTTCTGACGAACAGGAAGCTTGACCAGCATATCGATATACTCGCCAGAGCTGTCTTCGCCCATCAAATAGGTGGTCTGTGCTTCGCAAACTTTGATCTTGGTCTCCTCAGTTGTGTCAGAGGCAGCCAGTTGAAGGCCCATCCTTGACCGTGATGAATAGATAACTCGATAGAGTGTGCACTTGACCTGTTGCACTCCTTGCGAGAAAGGAGCGGCGCCCTCGCAAGCGATGATATCCAGGCCAAGTTTTACACGGCTATAACCATACGCATCACAAGTAATAGGCGAGCCGGTTAATGAAAGATATCCTAGCAGTTTATTGCTGAGCCTGCCACTAGTGACGCGATTGCTCACAGTATACTCTCTGTCCATGTCGAGCCCCGAGGCATCAGTGAGTCCTGCATAGTTGATGAGAATGGGCTCTTTCGGTTCCATAAACAGCTCCTTGACACATACAAGGCCCGTATCTACAACAGAAACTGTGAGTAGATATCTAATAGATGCACAGAATTCTGTGTCACTAGCCTCGCGGCCGTTGCCAAGCGATGGAGGAAATCTGGCATGCGCACTACCGCAGGAACAGAGAGTCTCTTCCGAAAGCTGTGGGATCTCTGCGACAAAAGGATAGACATACTTGGAGCCTGCCTTCATGGTTGTGGTGGGGATTGAGGTGAGCAACTGGGTCACTTGCCGGCCCTTCCATTTAGGCATGGAGAACAACTTGGATGGGCCAGTAGCACATTCGACAATAATCAGTTTCATGGTGATCTTTGAGCAACTAATAGTCTGTCTGGGAATTACTTCAATAGTCCCTTGGAGTAACTCTCCGAAGTTAATGACTTTAGTGTTCTCGTGCACCGATAATTGGTTGAATGGGAATGCTGGGTTTTTCGGGATCGCCGAGACAACAGGCTGCATCTCATACCCAGGGGGTTCCTGGTCTCTACACAATTCGGTGACCATGTAAGTAGCTTTTTTTTTTACTCCGAGACGCTCCACGCCTTCGCTATTTATACTGTTTACAGGGGCACGCGCCACTTAGAGTCACAGCGCATGGGTATGTGCATTAATGCACCTGCATGCAGGCCGGGTCGATGAAGTGTTGGCACTTGAGGTACTCCAACAACTTGTGACCCACAAGCTCCGTATAGTTCCGCCGCCAAGGAGAAAATCCTTGAAATAACCCTGATTTTTATTGAGTTACCATCTATATTCATATATACCCCGCGGATTGCTCAAAAATTACTTGCTTCATTGTCAGCACCATCAAAGTGCAATTAGTAAAGGCGCATGGAGCGTGCATATAGCCTTTTCAAACAGGTGAAATCATTCACCTTTTTACATAGCGTTGATAAGAATTAAGTCTCGCAGTTGATCCAAGTGAAAGAAATTTATTAGTTTGGTTCCGGGACTGAAAATTACTCGCAAAAGTACCTTAAGTGCTTGCGAAGAGGTCTTGCCAAAACTGCCAAGATCTTGTATTACGCATCGTGCGTCAATCACGCCGAACACATGGCCATTGGTTCATTATCCTAGGCGTTTCTTCGACCTCAGTATACTTAAATTCGCGTAAAAATGAATCAATTCGTTGTTTCGACTGCTTTTGTAGCAATATCTCCTTGTTTTGGCATCTTCTGCTCGCCACAGAACGTGGCCAGGGTACGGGCTATGCATGCCGTCACCTCGAACAAAAACCCTGTTGCAACGTGGGCTCTGGATGAGGTGACACCACACAAGCAGGTCACAGTCTCTAGTGATAAGTTTTAGTCCTCTCGATATAGTTATACCCGTCGGCAAAGCACTGCAGATCTTGTGGTCCTGAAGTGGTCTCGATGTGGATCAATGTGGTTGGCTAATTTCAGCCGCATTGTGACTCTTTGTTCAGCCGCGGCTCCGCCAATAAGCAAACAAATAGAGAATTTTCCAGCAGGGCATAACAATCAAATCATACAAATCATATTCGCGTGGATATTTACAGTCTTACAATTCAAACACGGACAATCCAGAGCCCGCGACAACTACCTTGTTACCTTCTACTGCTAGCACACCAGTATCAGATACCGAGGCGTAGCAGGAATCAAGGAGACTACCGTCTCTAGACCAGAGCCGAACTTTTTGGTCGCATCCCGTGGATGCAAGCCCCTTCTCGATCACTCTGACGGAAGTGACTGTGGAAGAATGAGCATCGGCAATGTGGAATAGTTGTTCGACCTTGAAGTCTTTGTCGATCTTAACACCAACTAGAGAGTTATCATCGCCACCAGAGAAATGAAAAATGCCATTCTCGGCAAGTTCCACAGTTGATGTACGTACTCCTGACTGGTGGATCTGAATCCTGGCAACTCGTTGCCCGAGGTTCCAGCTCTCGTCGAGGCTCCATACTGCCAAGTGACCATCGGTGGAAGTTACCAATAAAAGAATCCGATCCTCCAAGGGAATTAAATTAATGTTGAGAAGGCAGCATTCGCGATATGTGCCCTGCCCCAAAAGCTCAAAAGTCGGTTTTCCTGGCGTAGCCACGAACCGCCAGATTCTGACCGTAGAGTCCGAGTAGGCCGTCGCGATAATGTAGTCACTCTCCTGGCATAGCACAGAAAAATCCATGATTCGCAGGTCGGGCGACTTGCTGGAAGTAGGAAGCCGTGCGTATTCCGTCGCGAAAACCTGCTGCCCTGAAAGCCGAACCCGCCATACTAGCAGCTCTTCTCTGCCGCCGCTGGTCAAGAGATACTTTCCACAAGGCGACCAGTGAAGTGCCTGCACACCACTAACATGTTGCCGCAGCGAGATTTTAGTGTTGACAAAGTTATTTTCAAGCCACGCGAGGTTCACGCATGTATCTTCTGAAGCCGTTGCCAGGAGATGAGGTACCGATGGTGAGAACTCCAAGCCCCGGATTTCGCGCCCATGGATTCCATTGCGCAGCATGGGGGCCTTGAAGTGCAGATTGCCCTTACTTTGAATGCGATTGATACGGCCTGCCTTGGTAAAGAACAAGGTATATTTGGACTCGTCATTAGGATCAATGTCGAGGTACCACGAGCGATGCGCGCCGCCACACAGCTGTGCAGCCACCTGGTAATCGAAGGTGTGGTTCCAGATAAAGAACTTATCAGTTTTGAATCCAAAAAATAGAATCGTAGAATCGTTTTGGACCTGGAACCCCTCAATGCTGCCTTTCTGCAGCTTGTTGCTAAAGAGGGGGTCTAGTCCGTTATCTTCAAGAACAAACAAGCCATAATCACCCGTTCTGCACGTCACTAAAAGATTACCGTCCACTTGTCCGATAGAAGTGATAGTATCTGAGATTCCAAGGACTTGTCTGAAGACAGTGGGTTCAGTCTGATCCTCAGAGTAGACGGCCAGAGCGCCGTGGCGAGAACCAAGAATAAACTTCTGCTGCACATATGCGATGCTGGTTACCGGGAACGTGGCGACTGTATCTAGTGAGCACACAAGTGATCCATGGAGGTTGTAAACAAGGTAAGGTTCTTGGTTGTTTTGGCTCTGGAGAAGGATGCAAGGCTGATCTCCGCACGAAAAGCCGAAAACATCCAAAAGCTTGGCTGTAATGGGGACTTGGAAAGTAGTATAATCCAAGCTACCTTTTGAAAAGACAAGGACAAGGCCACTGCGGGAACAAACAATGATATTATCGCCAACTCTACGAACCACCGAGAACTCATCCAGTTCAACAGGGAGGCAAGTCCAAGTGTTGTTCAAAAGCGCATAGACATGACCAGCAGAGGTAGTTACGATGAATTTGTTTCCTAATTGGCAATAGTCTTTGAAATGCTCGTTGCGGGCCGGCGATTTAGCAAGCTCGGCGATTCCCCAATCGTCTTGTGAGCCATGCATAGAGATATTCCATAGCTTAATACGTCCATCGCCACCACCGGTGGCCACAATGGTATCTCCTTTATCTTCAATGGTAGAAAGTGACCAAACGTTACGGCCCTGGTGGCCCTGAAGAATATGCTCGGGCTCCATCTTATTAGTGTCGCCGCCGACTCTCCACACGCGGGCGGTGATATCTTCGGAGGCTGAAAGCAACAGCTGGTTATTGTTTGCATACTCCAATTGCCAAATACGAGAGCCATGACCCCATGCCATCTGCAGCTGCTCGCCTTCAATTAGGTCGAAGGTATAGATGGCACGGTCGTCGGAACATGAAGCCAACTGCTTGCCATCTGAGGAGAAGGCAACATAAAAGATCGAGCCTTCGTGCTGGGTAAAGTTGTAGATCACTTTGCCGGTATCTAGATCCCAGACCACTACGCCATGCAAAACTGTTCCTGCAGCGACCAGCGTGCGCTCTGGGCTATAGTACATGTTGCCTGAATAAAGAATTGACCGTTCAGAACAAGTCCTAGAGTCCAGGACTTTACCATGAACATAGTCAAACACAAGCACTTTGTTGTGGGCCGTGAGGATGAGCAGTTGGTTCTGTCTACCAAAACAAAGGGAAATAATCCAATCATCAGTCTGAAGTTCCTGTGCATTGGGGGTATTAATTTTCGAGTCTGTACTCAAAATAGTTGCTTTAGAAAGCACCATCAATGACCTTCCGCCCCAAATTGCCAAGGATTCGTTGGAAACCACAATTCCATGCACTTTATTCATTGCGAACACCTTTGTTTGGTGCAGCATGTGACCGGAACGCCAGTCATATATGCAAATATAAGGACCCACGCCAGCGTATAAATAGTCACCATCGAACTTCAGAGCCGTAACTGCGCCCTGAAAATCTAAGGGCCGCATTTCGCAATTTCTCAATGGATTGTTTGAAAGATTATTAGTGAAAAGTTTCGGCCGTGAAACCCTCGCCCTTGATTTACTGTACCCCCTGATCCTAGAGCTTATTCGGGGTAAAACCCCAAACCTCGCGGCCCAAACCCAGGGCCCAGCACGCAGCCTGGACAAAACCCAAAACCATTGTTTAGATCGAAACATGTCGCGCGAGACGCCCTCTCCGCGTCGTTTGCGCTCTCAATCGCGGTCACCTCGCCGGCGCCCCTTTGATTTTGATATTAGCGAGGTTGGCGCGTCCGAACCGTCGCCCTCTAATTCAGGCACACCTGCGCGCGCCAATTCGCACCCCGAATTTGACTCCCATGCAGGCCCCAATTCGGACGCCAAAGCGAGCTACGTGGGTGAGGTGCCGGTGCGTAGTCTTCACGAGCATCCGTCTACGTTCCTTTCTGACGCGCTTGATGAAGATCAATTGCGCAGCACCACAGCGCGCGATTCCCCAGCCAGAATCGCGCGCCTGGAAACAGCCGTTAACCGCTCAATCACGCTTGAATACAGCAGCTGGCGCCCGCCCCGATTGCCCGCGCCCTCAAGTGCTAACCGCACGCGCCGGTTGTCGAACTCGATTTTCGAGTTTACAGACCAATCGATTCTGTTTTCGGCAACGGCGCGCAACTATTATCCCGTCAATGCCCCCGAGCTGAGTATCGCTTCGACGGTGCTACCTTCAGTTCAGCGTGAGCCGCCGGTGGATCTTCAGAACTTCCTGGAAACACCTTCGCGCGCTCTATCGCAGCAAGTCGGGCGTCTGTCAATGTATACGCCCGAGGGTTATCAGGCGACGCCGTCACAAACGTCTCACTCACCACCAAGAATGGTTCTGCAACCGGTGGAGCGGTCTCCAGAGGCTCAGGAGGTCGACACGACGGAGATTCAAGTGCCATCGACTCTTTTGCAGACTCAAGATGCTGTGGAAGGTGCAGCAGAGGATACTGTTGAGGGTGAGGTTTCGGAAACGTCTGAGCTGCGCCAGGCGAGCCCCGAGTTGGTGCCCGAGTTGGTGCCTGAGCTGGTGCCCGAGCTGGGAGAGTCACGAGCTCAGGCTGCTCAGGCGGAGTCCCAATTGGAGACCAATCGTCTGGATCTGCTCGAGGAGCAGGAGCTCTTTGATGATCTCCACCAGCTTGAAGACGAACAGGAGGTTCCTGCGGAGCCCGAGCCTCAGCCGCCATCGGAGCCTCCCGTGCAGGTTGCTGAGGCTGATCTTGAGCCTGAGCAGCTTCAAGAGGAACTAGAGCTTGAGCAGGATCTTGAGCCCGTTCAAGTCCCGCAAACAGAGGAACTGGAAACGGCACAAGAGACGGAGGAATCGGACTCTACATCTGAGGATCAGCAGAAAGCAGCGCCTGAGCAGTCGCCTGAACTTGGGCTCGAGCCCGAGGTTCCCCAAACCGTTTCTGAGCCTGTCGTGGAAAACATCGAGACAGAGTCTTACCCGTCGGCCTCTGAAAGACCCCAGAGTCCTGATATCGAAGAGCGTGCGGCTGAAACTGAGTCGGCCGCGGCTGGAACGGCTGCGACAGCGCCTGAGGTTGAAGCGGCGCCTTCTAAAGCGGAGCCAGTAAAGAGCGCTGTTGAGACGTCCAAAAAGCGGCCTCTTCAAGAAGAGAGAGAATCGTCCCCCAAACGCCACAGACCGTCATATATGTCACCAACTGAGTCGTCGCGACGTCGCTCTGTGTCCCCTATTCGCGGCTACGCGCTCTCGCCGAGCCGGTCGCCAAGCGCTCATCGCTGGGCTCAACATGTAGAACAGCTGACGTCGCTGGCCCTGCCTGGCGTAGACATTCCCATTGAAATCCCCGGCCGCGAGCCTCTGACTTTGACCGAGTCGGATATCTCGCTGGTAGTGCCATCGCCGTCGCCTCACTTTGTCCAGCATATTCATCCTTCTAACCATCCCGTTCTGACGATTGTCCCTGATCTGCATGCACCCACATCGCCGCCTCGACTAGGCTCGCCGCGCCGCGAATCGTTTTCTTCGCGCCCTGCCGCGCCTCTTTCCGACATCCCTTCCGAGGCTCCTGCTTCTAAGGTTTCGGTGCCTTCCGAGGCTTCTGCTGCTGAGGCTCCTGCTTCTGAGGCTCCTGCTTCTGAGGCTCCTGCTTCTGAGGCTCCTGCTGCTGAGGCTCCTGCTTCTGAGGCCACCGTGTCTGAGGCTCATACTGAGCCTCTCGCGCCTGAGCCTACTGCGCCTGAGCCTACCGAGCCTGAGCCTACCGAGCCTACCGCGCCTGAGCCTCACACTGAGCCTAATCTTCCCCTGTATAGCGATCGCGTGTATAGTGATCGCGCGCGCTCCGCACGCTACTCGGTCTCTATTGAGCAGCTCAAGGTCGGTGTGGTGGCGGTGATGCCGGCTCGACTGGCCGCGTTCAAGCCCAACGGCTCGCTGCTCGCGGCCGAGATCCAGCAGCTGCTTGAGTCGGCGAAATCTCTGCAGCACAGCATCGAGGCGGCCAGCATGGCGTCACTGCCGCCCTCCGAGGAGGTCGAGCAGAGTGTCGAGCAGCTGCAGCAGGGCTTTGCTGCGCAGGCGAAGCTGGCGGCGCTGGAACGCGAGCTGCAGGCGCTGCGGCACGCCAAGAGCGTTGCCGACACCGCGGCGGCCGACGCGTACGAAACGGAGTCGGAAGTCGCGTTTCTGGCGCTTCAAAAGACCAACTTGGAAGCAAGCATTCTGTCGCGCCAAGAAACCGTGGATAAACGGCCCGAAGTCGCGAAAAAAGTGTCGGCTCTGCTTGAGCAAGTCGATGTTGAGAAACAGCGCCTGGACCAGGCACAGGCACACGTCGCAGCAAACGCGGCCGACCTCGAGAAAGTGACTGCGGAGAATTTCGCGTTGCTGGCCGAAATCAAGCAGGAAAGAAGTCTGCACGAGAACCCGGAAACAGCCGCCGCAGCCGCGCGTCTTGAAGAACTGAAGGTCGCCTACAACTTGTCCAGCATCTCGTACGCCCCACAGGGATACGTCCTACATGCAACCGCACTCGACATCTACCTCAACTTTGAGGGCAAACAGAAGTTCGAGCTGCGGCTGGACAGCCCCGTGCTCAAGTATTACGCCGGTATGCTGAAGCCCGAAGTTCGTGTCAAGGAGAACCTGAAGCTGTGGCTGCAGGCCATCCGCACCCACAAGCTGTTGCAGCGCGTGTGCCGTCTGGGGTTCACGTCGTTCCATCGCCGCGGACCGCGACTACTCATGAAGCAGCGTGTTGGTCAGGGAACGCTGGAGGTGTACCTGGACGGCGAGGGCGGTGAGGTCAAGGCGAAGCTCAAAGATGAGCAGCTTCAGCGGCGGGTCACCGGCGGGCTTTCGGGATTAAAGTATTTATTAAAGTAGCAAGCTGCATGAGTTATTATCACCTCTCCAGCATCTCTATCTGGTCATCTATCTGTATATCTGCAACGAGTAAACCGAACACAGTAAACAAACGCAGCAACGGCACCTGTATTTGCGGGGGAATCCCCCGCACCCCCGGGCCGCCTTCCGGCGGTAGACTGTAGAGGGCTGCTAGGATCACCCTAGCGGCGGTATGGGATACCTACATGGATCGTAAACTCCATCACACGTCGTCCGGAGCCTACCGCCGTAAGGCGGCTCGGGGGTGCGGGGGGAACCCCCCCGAATACACGACCGTACTCGACAAGAAGCGGGGTGACCCCGCGAACGAGGAGGCGTGCGATGGGGCGGGAGTTCAAGAGTTAAGCGCGATAAGGCACGGGGGACTATACAGTATCTACATTACTAGTGCTTTTGGGGGCCCAAACCGCGGCTCAGACCTGCGGCGAGTAGCCGTCCTGCGACAGCAGCTCGAAGAGCGCCATGAAGTTGAGCACCGAGACGGCGATGGTGGAGCCCCAGCCCGCGGCGCCAAAGACGTCCAGCGTGGCCACGTAGGCGCCCAGCACGGCGCCGCCGGTGCCTGCGGCCAGCGGGATGATGCGCTTGAGCTCCTTGAGAGCCGACACGTCGCGGCGGCCCACAATGACGATGCCGTTCTCCTTGAACTGCTTGGCGATGTCGGCGGCGGCAAAGCCCGACGCGTCGGCCCACGCGGCGCCGAACCACGCCGACACGGCCACAGTGGCCAGCAGGAACGTCAGCACGCGCAGCGGGTCGCGCGCGGCGGCAACCCAGCTGGCGGGCGCGTCCAGATAGTAGACGAGGCCGGAAGTGGGCACCAGCGAAGCGCCGGCGGCGGACCACGAGCCCAGCAGCGATACCAGCAGGTTGTCTGGCGCGAGGCGGAACAGCGCGGCGGAAACGAGGCGCAAAGTGGCCAGCGATGCGGCCCAGAACAGCACGGGCTGCGCGCCCGCGTAGAGCAGGCGGATGGGGAAGACCGACGAGGCGGCGCGCATCTTTGTGGAGCGGACCTGGAGGTCGTTGCGCAGCGAGGAGATGAAGACGATGGCCGCAAAGGCCAGGATGGCCGTGGCGACGTCGAAAAAGCTCGGCAGGTACGTGCGGAACGTGCTGTCCACCAACCCGTAGGTCCACGAGCGGTTCATGAGCGAGAAAACGAGGTTGGGCAGCGCACCAACCGTCTGGGGACCAAAAACAGTGTCCACGCTCTGCATGGACAGCAGCGACCACGCGAACTTCTGCGTGGTGCTCAGCGTCGTGTACAGCAGCACGCCGGTGCCCACGCCGTAGCCCTTGGACAGCAGCTCGTCGCTGAAAATGACATAGAGAGAGCCCACAAACAGCTGCATGGTCAAAACAACGGCCGGCTGCACGCCGATAGTCGCGACCGCGCCGTAGGTGCCGCTCAGAACAACAAGCACGCTCAGCACGAACGCAATCAGCATCGCCAGCAGCTTCTGCGCGCTCTGGAACAGCGTGCGGTCCGAGCGCAGATCAAGGCTGACGTTCAGCGTGCGCCGCCCGGCAAGCACCTGCAGCACAAAGCCGCTCAGCAGCACGGGGATCACGCCCAGCTCCAGCGGCGTGCCCGCCGACGCCGCCAGCACGCCGCGCAGGCCCGAGATGGGGTCCGCGACCGCCATGGTGTTTTTGACGCCGTACAGCGGCAGCTCGCTGAGAATGTGGAACAGAATGCCCGACGAAACAGTCCAGATCAGACGCTCCTGGAAATCCACCTTCGACAGCGGCGCCTGCACCTCAGGCATGGCCGCCGTGAACGGCTTGGCCAGATCCAACAATCGCAGCCGGGGCATAATAGGAAATGTGCTGTTGGGTATGTCGTAAGCCGCCCTGAAAAACGCCGATTGCGTAAGCGCACCTGAAAAATTGCTAAGCGGCCCCGCCGCCGCGATAAGCGCGCGCTCTGCCGACCAGCGCTCGCTCAGAGAATTAAAAAATAAAATAAACAAAATAAAAAAATCTGGAGGGCCGGTTATTTGCGGGGGGTTCCCCCGCACCCCCGGGTGCCTTACGGCGGTAGGCTCGACAAATATCTAATTACGCTCTAAAATGGGTGCTCTACCGCCGTAAGGCGGAAAACCGACGAGCTTTAGCTCGGAGAGTTGAAAAAAAAAATTAAATACAGAGCCCATTATTTGCGGGGGAATCCCCCGCACCCCCGAGCCGCCTTACGGCGGTAGACTGGACAGAGACGTATCTTAGATAGTAGACCGCTGCAGGCGGAAAACGGAGGAGCTTTAGCTCCGACAGTTATTAAAAAAAAAAAAAAAAAAAAAAGTAAACAAGTGCTTTTATTTTGAATTTATTTATTACGAAAGACGAATTAAAAAGTGAAAAATAAGCTGGGCCTGAAAAATCGGGCCATAAAGCCTGGAGTTGGATAAGCTGGGATTGCAGCGGAAAAAGGCTGAAAAACGGCTGGAAAATAAACACAGAAAATGGCCGATAAAGACATCAACTACGAGCACGCGCTGCAGTACTGGACGGCCGTGCCTGCGACCGTCGACGGCGTTCTGGGCGGCTTCGGCAACACCATTGTGCCCAAGGTCGATATTGTCGGCTCGCGAGCGTTTTTAAGACGCCTCGGGGCCCTGAGCTCCAAAAGCTTCCCCAATAAACAGGAACAGGCTGGAGAGCCCGTGGAAACCTGTGCGTTGGACGTCGGCGCCGGCATTGGCCGTATCGCCCGTAATTTATTGGCCAGCTATGTGGACAAGGTGGACCTTTTGGAGCCCGTGGCTCCGTTCGTGGCCCAGGCCAAGCTCGAATTGAAAGATCTGCCGCAGGCTCGCAACTATTACGAGCAGGGCATGCAGGAGTTCGAGTTCGAGTCCAAATACTCCATCATCTGGTGCCAGTGGTGTTTGGGCCAGCTGCCCGACGACGTGCTCGTGGAATTCCTCATAAAATGCGGCAAGAACCTCGCTCCGGGCGGCGTCATTGTCGCCAAGGAAAACAACAGCACCACCGAGGATATGTACGACGATACAGACTCGGCGGTTACCCGGACAGACGAGAGCTTCCGCAGCGTCTTCAAGCGCGCAGGCATGCGTCTGCTTCTCACGTCGATCCAAAAGGGCATGCCCCGCGAGCTGTTCCCCGTACGCATGTATGCTCTCACGCCAGCCACAGAGACCACTCCTGATCTCTGATCCCTGATCTCTGGTCTCTGATCTCTGATCTCTCTTATCTCTGATCTCTTGATCTCTTGATCTGATCTGTAGTTGTAATTTCTAGATATTATACGATCTCGGATATGATTCGCGTAGCATTCTATCACCATAAGGCGGAAACCTTTGAGCTTTAGCTCGGAGAGCTATCAAAATATATAGAAGGTCCGGGTTTGTTTTTTCTTTTTTTATAACTCTCCGAGCTAAAGCTCGTCGGTTTTCCGCCTAACGGCGGTAGGCTCCTCAAGGACACAGTAGAGCCAATTAAACACAATCCACTAGTATCAAACAGCCTAGCAGGCAATCTATATTCTACCGTCTTTTGGCGGAAACTTTGAAGCTTTAGCTTGGACAATAAAAAATAAAAATAAAAATAAAAATAAAGACCGTGGATTTGTTTTCTTTTTTACCTCTCCGAGCTAAAGCTCAAAGGTTTCCGCTGAAAGGCAGTAGACTGGTCCTGATCAGATTGTTTATTGTGTAGAAGGAATCTATAGATAAATGCGTCGCTATGGCATGGAGACTGGTTAGTATCAGATAGGAGCGAAAGACTAATTTCTTAGAGTTCTTCATGAAGTTCAGATGAACTATGCATTTGTGGATCATCATTAAACATACTTTTCCTTGGTAGTCCTGTAGACAAGAGTGAAAAATTGAGAGCGTGGTATTCTGAGTAAGAACCAAATATCCTGAGTCAGGAATAGATCGGCTGAGTCATCGAGTCGTATTCGGAGTAACTTTCTAGACGACGTTCCCAAAATTACTCTGCAGGACCCCGCTGCAGCCAACCTGCACAAACAACAAAAGCAAAAAAAGACGAGAACTTAGGATTTCTTAGTTTCAATCAAATGCGGCTGTGGCACGAATCTCTGATTCCGCAGCTCCCTGGCCCTCAATTGCTCGGCCAGCATCGTGAATGCTGTGCTTTAAGAGGAAGGGGGTGGGGAAGAAAGCACAGTGTGGTCAACTACGTCTTTGAGCACTCTCCTATGAGACTTTTCTTGTATCATGACCTTGTCATGACAGAAATGAAAAATAGAGGGTACAATGTCGACCCTACGTGGCTCAATCCTAAGTATCGCGGCCAAAAAACGTCAGGGTATGAGACGCTAGAAAAATTGCGGCCCAGGAAACCTGTTTACCATGAACACAATGAGCTATACCTCAACGAATGTCTTCAAAATCTCGAGACAAAGAATATTTTTCTCTAAAGCCCGAACCTCTGGAATCATAGAACATACATATCCCCTGCATAGCCTATCTCTGTACAGCCTGCGTGAACCTGCATCCATGCTCCTCGCAACCTCTCTGCAGTCTACCGCCTTTAGGCTCTCCCAGTTGCGGCTCTGTAGCCAAGGAGCTTTAGGGCTTTGAGCGTTACAACAAGAATAATGCAGCTCTGCTATCAGGGTGCTAGTTTCCTTCACAAAAAAAAGCAACGGGCAATGAGCAACGGAGATAGATACTTGCGGGGGATTCCGCCACACCCCCGGGGCCGCCTTACGGCGGTAGACTCCGGAAGGGTGCGTTGGTTCTACCAGGCCTGTAGGGTGTGTTCCCCTGTTGCTTGAGTCCCCGCCCAGGCCTGCAAACTGACGGGCTCGGCTTGGAGAGTTACAAGAAATGGCTTTGCTATAAAGCCGCACCAGCTGTCGTTGGTTACAGTATTGCGATCATGTGCAAGTCAAGACCTGCCATATAGATGCGCAACGACACAAGGGTGTCCAGCAGCTTTTCGCTTAATGCACACTCTACGCTCCCAGAACTACCCCTGAGGGGAGCGCCGTATCGATTCACATCTAAACCTGCCTCAGCGGGCGCATGTCCTCGCAACTCTTCTATAGCCTACCGCCGTAAGGCGGCCCAGGGGGTGCGGGGGAATCCCCCGGAAATATCCAACTCTGTAGTTATTTTTGGAGCCGGAGAGCTTTTTTACATTATTGAATGCTAATATACACTATTCAAGATCTGCCATATAAATACGCAACGAAACGAGGGTGTCCATCAACAGCTTCTCTGTCAATGCACACTCTGCGCGTCCCGGGCTGCCTTTGCGAAGACTGTGGGCCATGTCAATTCGCATGAGCGTCCGCTTCAGCAGACGCATGTCCTCGTTCGACCTAGCAGGTGTTCCGCTTGGGCCGCTGGAGCCCAGGCCGCTGGAGCCGAGCCCAGAGCCGATCCCAGAGAAGCTGTTGAGCGGCGTCTGTTCGGGGTCGCTCGGTGGGCTCGACGGCAGATCGGCCATTTCCGACAAAATCGGCCGCGGCTTGACCATCTGGCTCTGCTGCTCTTTGATGGCCGCGACCTCCGACGGGTCGTTGGTCGCGTGCAGCCTGTTGAACAGCTCCATGGCATGTGCGCCCGGCTCGTCGCTGCTGAGCTCGGGTGTGGCGTTGTCGTCCGCAACCGCGCTGCGCAGACGCGACGACTCGCGCAGATCGGTGACCTGAGGTTTGTCGGCGTTCAGCCGCCGTGCTTTGGTCAACCGCTCCGTGGGCGAGCCGGGATCGAAATGACTGCTGCTGGGCGGCGACGACGTGACGGGCGGCGAAAGGATGCTCGTTGCAGGGCGTTTAAGACTGCCACTGCCGGTGTCTTGAGCAGGCATCGGCATCTCTACGTCCAAGCCCTCTTCGTACAAATGCTGGATGGAGATGGCAACGTACTCAGAGAACTTTGCCGGCTCCTTCTTGAACCGCCAGCCCAGATGTTTGTTCCACAGACCAACAGCTCCGTCCACTACGTCCGCATTGCTCGCGCGCATTGCAGCCACAAACAGGTCCGCGTTGCAGACCAGGTTGTCGGTGCCCAGCAACTTGATGGCCAGCGCGAGAATCTTCGTTCCATCGTCAGCTGTAGAGATGTTGCTAAACACCAGCTTGCGGGCAAATGTCACCTTGAACGAGTCGGGCAAATCGCTAGCATCCACAGGAAGCATGCCGGTATAAATTAGTTTGTTTTTGGCAAGGCATTCGGACAGTACCTGGTCGTAGGCCGGGCGATGGCACAAAACCGTCTTCTTGAGATGCAGCAGAACGGGCGCCATGTACTCGGGCACGCCCGAATCGATGAGTTCGATCAAGTCGGCGTCCGAGCTGCTCGAGTTGACGGCGTGCTCAAAGATCTTGATCCATGTTGCCGGCGCGGTTTCCGACACCGTTTTGAACGGAACCCGCGTGCCGGCGCGCAGAATATCAATCACATTGTGAAGCGATTCGCCCGCAAGTTCGCTATTAAATTGCCGTAGCTGGCGGCTGGTCTCCTGCATGCATGCCACCAAGGCAATGCGGGCGGTGGTTTCTTGCTGGACCATGGCCGAGAAAATGGCGGTCTTGAGCACCGTTAATGCGGCCGGCGACGAGTCTGCCAGAGCCACGGTGGTGCCAAGATCCGCAGAAACACGCTCGCTGGTGACGGGCTCCGAATAGAGCACGGAAAACAGAACCTCCAGCGCACAGGTTTCGCCGGCGCTGCCGTTGGCAGCAATGACGATGGACGCTTCGGGCAAAGTTGTTTGCGAGAACCTCTTGGTGACCAAAACAGCGATGGGGACCTTGGCGATTGTCTCGAGCGCCAGCAACCGTTGCTCCTGGCCCAGCTCTTTCTTGTAGTGAACAAGGAACGATAGAGCCGTTGCGAGGTGCGGCAAGGCGTTCATATTTTCCTGGGAGTCCCAGTCTTTGGTGAGTTTACAGGCCTGCAGAAGCAAGTTCCAGATCTCAATGCGCTGCTTTGAGCTCAAGGGCCGCTCATTAAATATCTTGAGGAACGTCGCCATATTCTCACAAACCCACCACGAAGGGAACGTTCCGATATCGTCCAAGCAAAGTTCGTCACTGAGAATATACGATTTTGGCCGCGGTTTGGCCGGACTAGCCTGCTGCTGCTTCAGTAGGTGCTGCAGACAGGGCCATGCCAGCGACGCGATCTCGGGGTTGGCGTTGTCGAGAAACTGGGTCATTGCCGGGAAAACAAGACTATTCCACGCAACATCGCAGTGTTGCTGGGTCATTCTCGAGAATTTTGTGGCCGCAAACAGCAGCGCGACCAGCGTTTTCTGTACTAAATGGGCAATGGCAGGCGCAGGGTTGGACTTGAGCATCTTGAGAGGATAAAGCAAGCAGTTCAAGTTCCGCTCATCCCATTTGGTGCGGCCATTGAAAGCCAGAATATAAATAGCAGTGCGCCAAGCCTTGAAGGTCGCTTCCTTGGTCGACAAGTACACGGAACTAAAGCCTGCTTTGGTCACTTCCAGCCAGGTGCCCAGATGTTTCCAGTCGTCAATATGCAGTCGACCTTGATCTTCCCATGAAGCCATCGCCAACAAGACGCCGTTCCAGATGGCCATGGCGGTGCGGCCCTCGCCTTGGGTATTAAGAAGGCTCACGAGCTTCTTGCAAGCCACATGCACAAACGACTCCTGAGCCCCTTCATCCTGGGATGCGAACGCATCATGAATGGCGCGGGCCACGCGGATATCGCACGCCATTCTGCCGTTGCATTCATTCAACATCAGCAGCGATTGCTGGCGCACAAACGAGTTGTTGTCGAAAAGCGACTTGATCATCGTCGGCACCCAGCTGCAAGTGTTGGCCAGCATCTGCGCCGCATGGACTCGCAGCACCGCGCGGAATGTGGAGATATACTCTGCCGAAAGCGCTGCGGACGAGAACGATGGAGGCTTGCTGATGATTTGCACGAGTTGTTGGGCCGATTTGGGGCTGAGGATTTTGAGGGCCCGCGGGCTATTAAAAAGGTGGATGCAGATGCCAATCAGAGCCTTGGATGAGCCAGGCGTACGCAGAGCAACAATCGCTTCGTCTAGAAAGTAACTGACCAGGTTCTCATCAATCGCAGCCGCTCCTTCGATGGCCAGCAACAGATCCACGACTCGGAAGATCTGTACAAGAATGCGGGCATCCAGCACATTCTGCGAGTTCTTGAGGGACTCAAAATCCCGCTTGGCGAGTCCCGCAATCTCATTGACTCGATCCTGTACCATTCCCGTAGAGTCCCGGAACCGCAAAATAGAAAGCAGTACCGTATAGGTTTCCAGCATGGTTGGAGGCTCGTGGTTCTCGCTGCCAGCGTATGTGCCGCTTTCCAATGAGTTGAAAAGAGTGTCCAGAACCTGCTGGACGTTTTTCGCGTCAATTTTAGCGGCTCCAGCAAAGATTTGGCCGACCAGCGGTAAATCAGTGCCGGAACCTTCCTCCTGCAAAGAGTTTGCAGGAACAGGAACCGACTTGAGAGCGCTCTTCACAGGGCCAGCCTGCGAATTCGGTTGAGGTTCAGTCACTCCTGCGAATCGGACATGACGCGACATCTTTTTTGTTAAAGATAGTCGACACCAAAATTGAAAAGGGAGGGCTTACAGGGCTGTCAGGGCCAGCATGAATCGCGGAACGCGGGTTAGGTTATGCACGTTAATTAGTTATTCGCGTTGCCCAGCCAGCCACTAGCTGGCCAAGCCGCCGCGGTTCCGTAATCCTGCTCTCAAAGGACTTTTTCCGATTTTTTTTGCTATTTTTTGGTTTCTCCTTGTTTTTGTATTCTATACATAACTGCGTGCGTTGTACGAGCAATTCTTCTTGTCGAGCCCCTCAATGACCCTCAACAGTCACTGTCATGCATGTCTCGCTTCCCATGAAACAATTCGCAGTAAAAAATTTATCTTTACATGACCATGCATAGGCTCTTCTTTATGTATTACCTCTCCTTTTTTAGCCTATATAGCACCCTTGCTTTCCTTTCTCATTTATTCTTAACTCTCCGAGCTAAAGCTCGTCAGTCTGCTGCCTAAAAGCGGTGGACTTCACCAGCCAGCTCTTCCGCCGTAAGGCGGCCCAGGGGGTGCAGGGGATTCCCCCGCAAGCGCTACCCTTCAGTAATTACACCGGCGAGTCACCAGTCGTGGCCGAGTTTTTGCGGGGGAATCCCCCGCACCCCCTGGGCCGCCTTACGGCGGTAGTCTGTAGAAGGTCGGAGCAGCGCTAAAAGGCGGTGAGCCCGGCGAAGCTACAAGGGTGCTATTTGGTCGCGACGAAAGCAAGCTGGTGGGTGGTGTATGCTGAGGACACATTAAGATCGGGTTGAGATCTATGGGGTACATTTACAAATGATCTATTGATTAAGATTCGACGTCGGGTCCCGGGGCCTTTTCGGTACGGGCCTTGTTGTTCCAGAACTGGCGTTTTTCCGCGGTTGTGGCTTTGACGCGACTATCTTCGGACTCGGAGCTTGACGAGTCCTTAAGTGGCGCCGAGGGATCGCGCATATCGGACGAGTCCGACGAGGAAGACGCTGCCTCGAAATGGTCGATCATAGGGCTTGGCCGCACTGTTTTATGGAACGCGGCGGCCGAGACGTCCTTTTTGGAGTCTTTCGGGTCTTTGGAAGAGTCCTCAAGGGTCAAAGGAGGGGGAGGGGAGTGTTTGGACTCCTTTTTAGACTCCTTTTTTTCCTTATGTTCCTTTGACTTTTTAGACTTCTTTTCCGACTTTTCCGACTTGGATTTGGACTCCTTTTTGCTCTTTTTGGAGTTAGTCGCCTCTGCCGACGCATCCGGGCCGTCTGCAGAGCGTTTTGCTCTTTTAGGCGACGGCGTGTTGGGCGACGCGTCTTGGGTGTCGCCGGCGCGCTTTTTGCTTTCGCCAGGCCTCATTGTTTGGGCCAACCGCGAGGCAATGGCGTTGTACTCGTCTGCCAAAGAGCGCGGATGCATTCGTTTTGCCAGCGCATCCTTTTTCGACGACTGTGGCGGGGGCGTTGGCGACGCGAAGCGCAGCTCTTCTGTTTGCCTAAGAATGGGCGCCAGAATCGACTTTTGCGCGCGCTCGGCGTCGGGAAGCTCCGACAAGTCGTGGCACATGCGCTTCAGGAGGTCTGCGGCGTGTGAGAACTCGCGGCGGACCTGCGGGTAGTTGAAGCTGGAGCGCGTGATATTATTGCCCGGATCATTGGGATCTTCGATCGCCAACACATCTGGCTGGTTTGTTTGCAGATTCACGTTGTGCCGTTTGGAGATATACGGCATGTCACCGGTCATAGAGAGGGCATAAGTGGACGCGTCGAACGTCTTTCCATACAGCATAAAGAACTCAAGCAGCAACACGCCCAGGTTGTCGATGGCGTTGATTTCGCCTGTTTTGACTTGCGGGTGGTTCCTAAGAAACGATGTGACCATGCAGATCACCGCATAGCCGCCCAGGCCGCCGTGGAAGACCTCATTGAGACGCCGTTTACGGAGAAATTGCTTGACGGCCATGGACAGCGGCTTGATGGCCTGCTGCTGGTCGCGCCACGTCGTGACGGTCTTGACGGCACGCAGCCCTGTCGCCTGCTCGAACGAGATGTCTACAGGCAGCTGCGTCTCGTTGTCTATGAACTTGATGATGGGCACGCGCGCGCGGCTGATGACTTCGACCTTGTCTGCCCAGCCGTTGCGGCGCACTCGATCGGCCAGCCGAAAGAGTTCTCTGCGCGCGTCGAGCCGTTTGGAAGGCGACAGAATAACCAGGTCGATATCGGCGCCCGGCAGGAACATGCCCGTGGCAAACGAGCCGAATTTATGGCACGTGGCCTCGGGCCACAGCCGCGACACGATGCGGCTGATCCGCGCGATGCAGTTGCTGCGCGCATCGATGTCAGTTTTGGGCGGCGCAACATACTTGGCGTAGTCTCTGACTTCCTTGGCAAACTGCTCGCTCAGAGAGCACGCCGGGTAACTTTTCAGCCACGGGCACGGGAAGTCGGGGACAGGATAGGCTGCTTTTGCGTATGCTTTTGAGCGTTCTTGCTCTTCTTTTTTCTCTTCTTCCTGCTCGTATTCCTCAAAGACCTTGGCCATTCCCTCATCCTCTTCTTCGGAATCAGACATATCAAAGGCAATAAAGCCGTCTTCCGTCTTCTCTTCGGTATTACCGTTGGGTTCTGTGGGCTCTTTGGGGTCTGTGGAACCCTCGGTGGAACCAGTGGACCCAGCAAACCCACTGGAGCCCGAGGAAGTCACAGAGGACGAAGCGCTCGCCTCGAGGTCTGCGCAGGGCGCTTTCGAGTCTTGGGATTCCTTTGTTTGCGCCTTGTTTTTGGGACTCTGCTTGGAATCGCCTTTCGCCGCCCGGGCCTTGGTGTAGCGGTATCCCAGCACACCCTCGCCAGGAACCAGCGTTTCTGCCTCCTCGGTCAGGTACCCACTTACGTCGTCTTTGGGTGCCTTTTTCCGGCTCGTCAGTTTCTTGACATGGTCGAGCGCGGATTGCGTTGCTTTTTTGATCTTCTCGGGAATATTCTGGATCTTCTTGGACTTGCGTTTGGCCTTGGATTTCGGCGACGCTTTGGCCGGCAGAGCCATTTGTCAGGTTGATGCGATCTCTCCATCGGTTGTCTGATCTCTCTTTCTCTTGATCTTGAGATTCCTCTTGATTTCTTTTAGTTGTGCTTTTTATTATTATTTATTTGGCTTCTTTTTTATTAAACTCGCCGAGCTAAAGCTCGTCGGTTTGCCGCCTTAAGGCGGTAGTTTCCACAGAGCTGGTGCTTGGTGGCCTCCGTTAGGCTCCCGCGAGTGTCCGTCTGGGTCTTTCTTTTCTTTTTTTATAACACTCCGAGCTAAAGCTCGTCGGTTTTCTGCCTAAAGGCGGTTGTCTCTAGTTAACGATGATCTTCCAGGCAGTTGACGGTCCGTTAGAGTGTGCTGAGTCTGTTCGTATTTCTCTTTTTGACCTCTCCGATCTAAAGCTCGTCGGGTTTCCGCCTTGCGGAGGTAGTCTCTACTCGTCCACACTTCCGCCGAGGCGGGGCTGTGGAATTTCCTCGTGAATTTCGAACTGGTGCTTTCTTCTGTAACTGTTTGGCTGAAGCGCGTTGGTTTCCGCCTCAAGGCGGTATGCTGTTGTGCCAACCTCAGGGCGTGAATGTCTATATAGTACTTTATTTCCTTGCTTGTACCTCTCCGAGCTAACTCTAGTCAGGTTGCCGCCTTGTCGCGGTAGACTCCTGCTGAGTTCCACCTCCGCCGTAAGGCGGCCCGGGGTGTGCGGGGGAACCCCCCGCGAATGTCCGTGTGCTTTTATTCATTGGTTTGTGCCTCTCACGTTTAGATCTAGTGGGTTTCCGGCTTGGGGCGGTTGGGCAATTTCGATACCTGGGCAGCTGAAGTGCCGGCGGAACACTGACGAGCTTTTGCACATCGAGTTAACCACTTCGAAGCCACGCCGAATGCCACTGAAAGTGGTACCACGACAAGATTTCTTGGAAATTGCCCCCGCTCGATACGCGCTAAATGAGCTTTATTGTTCTAGATATTATTGCAGTGACCGTTTCAGCCTGCAGTACCCTGTTCAGGATAAAGGCTGATCCCCGACGATGGATGGCCTGAATCGTCCAGGTATCTAAAAGATGTATCCGTTTAAGAATAGAGATTAACATAATTTACACAGAATACTGGAATCTGGGTTTACTGTTGGCTGTATCTATGTGCATTGTAATTACGTCCCATGCCCAATTGAGGGAATAACCATTCCCAAAAAAATACCCCTCTTTGATAACAAGCTAAATGTGATACATCCAGCGCCAACCATGGGCCTGCCAAAAAACCCAAGAAAAACCAAAAAGAGACCAAAATGTAAGAGAGAACCTCGCCTCAACAAGAAAAAGCCGCATTAGCAACCGGTACCCCTTATTCAGCGTCCGTGCTGCAGCTGCTCCATAAATACACCTCAAATAGATCAGCAACCCGCCGTTTTCTCGCTCTTAAATACCCGCACCCGCCACCAGACGCCACGAAAAAAGGGGATGACCACCTCGACCGGAACCTCGAGCGCGGCTCTGACCAACCCACGTCATAGCACCAATGGCCGCTATGCATGCTGCATGCAGGGGCATGGAACTTCAAGTCATCACCAGATGTCCCTAGTCATTGCTGGTCGAGGCGAAATGGTGCTGTAAGTACAACAAACAAAAGTCAACCAGACATTCTAACCAGTCGCCGCGTCTCAGAATCGGCCATGGTGGTCTACGACCGCAGAAACAGCCAATTATCGGTAGTGCCTTGGCCTGCGGCTGCATCTCCATCTGCAGAGCCCGGCTCCACGCCCGATCACGCCGATACCTGCCCCAATTGCGGCCATACACTGCCCGATCGCTCCGAAAGCGGCGAGTCTCTGTCCGAATACTTCATGCTGCTGCAGCAGCTCAACAATGGCACCACAGTTCCCGACCAACGGCCGCCATCCACATCCCGCATCTCGTCTGCATCGCTTAGTCCAGGCTACTTTGACCGTTTTTTCAAAACCCTGGGGCTGCTGGGCCGCGGCAGCAGAGCGGCCGTTTACCTGGTCGAACATGTCCTCGACGGCGTCTCAATTGGCAAATTCGCCCTTAAAAAAGTGCCCGTCGGCGACGACCACGCGTGGCTGGAAAAAGTGCTGGCCGAAGTGCATTTGCTACGCAAGCTCTCGCACCCAAACCTCGTCAAATACAATCATGTCTGGCTAGAGGTCTGCGCGCCCTCATCCTTTGGTCCCGAGGTACCATGTGCCTTCATTCTACAGGAATACTGCTCGGGCGGAACTCTGGAAGACTATGTGTTCCGACGAAAGGTCGCCAAACCACAGAGACGACTATCGTTCAATGCAGACACCGCAAACAGCGATGGAACAGAGTATGCACGTAGCCAGGACGGGCGTCTGTCTGTTCGCGAAATCAAAGTGCTTATGACCGACATTGTTGGCGGCGTCGCGCATCTCCATGAACAGGGCATCGTGCACCGCGATCTCAAGCCCAGCAACTGCCTACTGCAGCCCCGCAAAAAGGGCAGGTTCCCTGTGGTGCTCGTTTCGGATTTCGGCGAAAGCCAGCTCGAGGGAACCCACCGCGGCGGCACGGGAACAACTGGCACCCTAGAGTACTGCGCGCCCGAGCTGCTGCGGCCCGTCGATGGCGAACTGCCGGCATTCTGCAAAGAAACCGACATGTACGCGATTGGAATGTGTCTACACTTTCTATGTTTCTCTGCGCTGCCATACTCGGACGCGTGGGAAGAGCACGGCGATCTCGAGGCCCTAAAAGAGGAAGTCAGTATGTACGCGTTCAATTTCGGCACCAGCAACCATGAAATGAACCGCACCGATCTCGGTGGTCTCATTCCTCTGATGCGCGAGCTGCTTGGACCTCGCAAAAACCGGCCCTCTGCAGCAGAGGTTTTGGAGCGGCTGGCTACCGTCGAGCCGCCGCCTCCAGTGGCACCAGTAGTACCCATGCCTGAAACCGAACCAGGAACGCGCAAACGCAAGCGCGGTGCAGTCGATACCGCCAATGTCTTGCGCGCCGCCAAGATCGCCAGCGTGTTTGTGATTCCCGCCTCCAAAGAAACACTACAAGTTTTAGGAGGACTGGCGGCCATCGAATGCTTCAGCGACTTTGCCACCGAGCTCGCAGTGGCCCACTTTGTTGTGCTTCTAGGTTCTTATTTCGTGCGTCGGTCATGATCCACCCAAAAGGCAGGCAGTCCCCAACAGCAGTCAAAAAGTCACCCCCAAAAGTCAGAGAAACCAGTACGCACATTTGATCTACAAAGTAAGGTAATGAATGCAAAAAATAACTTAAATAGATGCAACTTCTCTGTCACATCCTCGCCGAAACACACCCCCACGCCGTCGCCACAACCAAGCCGCCCAAATATTACCAGACTCAGCAGGTGCAGCCGGCTTGCTGGGCGCGATTCAAGTCAAGAGCTCGCTGCTGCGCCCGCTCACGCTCGCGTTCGGCATCGTCAATAGGCATACGTTCGGCAATGGCCCGGAAAAGAGGATTCACATTGTCACCCGTCCGGGCAGAGGTCTCGAAATATAACAAACCAGCCTCGCGCGCATAGTTTTCCGCAGTTTCTCGATCGACCTCTCGTTTGTCAGTCAAATCGGCCTTGTTGCCGGCAAGCGCAATTACAATGTCGTCACTGGCCTGCAATTGCAGCTCCTTGATCCACGACTTGGCCCGCCCCAACGACACTGCCGACGTCAAATCAAAAACAACAACAGCACAGTTGGCATTGCGATAGTACATGGGTGCCAGCGACTTGTACCGCTCCTGGCCAGCGGTATCCCAGATCTCAAATTTGACCACTGTGTTTGGGTCCAAGCGCACGCTCTGGGTGAGAAATGCCGCACCGATGGTAGACTCGCGGTTCTCTTCAAAACGGTCTTTGGCAAACCGACTGACCAAAGACGATTTACCCACTGCAGACTCTCCTAACAGAACTAGCTTAAACTGGGCAAAACGCTCCTCTGCCATTTTTTGCTTTTTTTATTGGGTGCCTTCGTTTTTTGAGCAATGGCTATCAACCAGGCAGAATGTCCCACTGACTAAGACTATTCCAATGCTGACGCTCAACGCTGACACTATTTTTGCCAAATGCTGACATTGGGTTCCCAAAACAGACCCTCCCAAACATGACGTAGATACCATAACCCACTACCCCCTACCTCCTCGCCCAATTACCCTGGTGGCTGGTACCCTTGTATCCTTTCTGGTAAGCAAGGGTGCGAGGCTAGAATGGCCTGATGAGGGTTAGGAATACAGTAAGCATGTATGTGACGTAACGGGGTTGGGCTCGCTCCCCCTTTCCAGCCTAAGAGATAAGCTCCGTTGGTTGGCTTAGCCATTCCACAGTCTCCCCCCTTGACAACAATTTATAAGCCCGTGCTCCTAGCTGTACATGCAGTTGGGCAGTTGTTTGTTATGGAGAGCATTTACTACTCTCGTACTGTACTTTGTGGGGGTGGATAGGAGAAACCTGTAAATAGCAAAAAAGCATTTCAAAAATATCCGTTAAAAATAGAAATTATTTCTATGCCGTGTGATTGATTGTGCGCACGGGCGCCGAACCCACAAGTCGCGCATGCCCCGTTTCCAAGGGGTACCCGTTGAGCCTCCTGCTGCTGAGCATGGACGATCAGGGGGAAACCCTTACATCTGAAAAATGACTGCAGTTATGACAAACACCTTACTGGTTGTCCCCGCTTATCTAGATCCCGTCTACCCAGATGCAGGGTCGCCGGGGTCGTGCCGTACATTGCCTTGTTGCTCTAAAAATAGATCCAACAGCATGAGTGGGACACCGTTTGAAGGAACAATTGATCTACACAAGACCTCTATAATAAACATAATAGTTGCAACTCATAGACAGTCATAGCACCTACCTTGGGACATTTTTCTTTACATTTAACATATCGTCCGCGGCTTTTTTCTGCTGATAACCATGGCCTTGCTGCTGCGGAACGACTGTTTTGAGAAGGTGAGGACTACTGGTATGCAGGAAAAATTTTGCTAAGCAATGACTGCTGCACTTAGTCATACAGCAAATCCAATCATTTGACCAACCAAAACAAAGCTCTGGCTGGGCAGGACGGGAGAATATAGGGCTGTGCTCGAAACTCTAAAGTGAAACAGAAAAAATAATTTTGAGAGAAAGAAGAACTAGACTGGGACAAAAGAAATCAGCGATACCTGTTTCACTATGGCTTTAGCGCGCTGTGTATGCTCGCACAGACTGCATGCCTAAGCTCCTTACCACTTGGAATGCGGGAGCCTCCTGCATAAGGAGATGTCCGAATCGGGTAACCCGCCTGCATGACGGAATCAAATTTCGCATGAACTGTTGCGGTAGTCGCGCGACTGGGCCAAAAATAGATAGTCGGATAAGGATTCGTTTAACATAAAACAGTAAAATCTACTAAATTAGCCACAAATAACCGACTCCCCTCAAAAATGAACCTCAACTCAGCCCCAATTATCTCAGTCAATTGGAATGTTTCGGAATGCATCTGCAGGCAGCCTGCATGGTGGGCTAACCCTAAGATCTTCGCCGGGAAAACTATATAAACCCAAGATCTCCCGTACTTTCAGTATCCCTCACTCGTTCTAATGATTGCTCCCGTTGTTGCCCTTGCTGCTCTTGGCCTTGCTAACGCCTGGTCTAACGATACCGGTGCCGTTAACGTCACTGAGGTCGTCACTGCCTACACCACCTACTGCCCCGATAGCACCACTCTGACTTTCAACAACAAGACCTACACTATCACCTCGGCCACCACCCTGACCATCACTGACTGCCCCTGCACCATCACCCACTCTTCGGCCACCGTCAAGCCTAACGCCACCTCCCCCTCGACCTCGGTCGTCCCCGGTAACGGCGCTGTTGCCAAGGGTCTGTCTGCTGCCGCCGGTGTTGCCGCTGCCGCTGCTTACTTCCTGTAAGTATTTTTCTTATACCCAGAGTTAGCACGGGCTGCGAATATGTAGCTTTTAATCGATTGTAATTTTGATAACTTTTCCTAAGTACGTTTGCGAGCGCCACTATTGTGCTCAGCCGCCTTTCTCCTATCTTCCACTGACAATGTGGGCGATCGGCTTGACCTGGTGTGCTGACTACTTTGGCATGCGTCTGCAGATCGGCCCAAACCCTATGACTAACCCTAAAAAAGTCCACACAGGTCGGCGCCCGACAGGTGATGGAGGCCCGCGCGCGTTTGTGGGCGCATGCGATGATCACGTTTGGACAGAGATGATAAAAACGGGCGTTGAAACAGTGAATATCGACTGTGCGAATTACGCTGAATATAGATCTCTAAAAAGTTTGTTCTGATTTTGCCGGGATCACTGATTTTGCATGAACAGGCAAGATCAGCTATTTTCCGGCCATTAAAAAGGACAGAGACCAGCCTGTCGACATCAAACGACCTTAGTATATATTTAAATAGACGGAAAAGACCTTGCGATATAAAACTATTGTAAAAGCAACTGCGCAACCGCCAAAAGACTCGATCAGTCATATCCGGATCAGGAAACGGGCGCTGCAGGGGCGTCTTATCAGCGTGCTTTCAATCAGATCTCGGAAAATACATACACTTAAATGCTCAAAAGACACTAGCGTTCATTTACAAACTTTATTATAGCTGTTTTCACGCGGCACTTAATAGAGGGCCTTGTTGAAGCGTGTTGATGTTGACCGAGCTATTTATAGCACATGCATGTGACTTTCCTGTTCCGATAAGGATCCAGAACCATTTCCCCGGGTTGCGCTAATTATTCGGGACCATCTCCGGGCAGGTGTAGCTGTGGATTGCTGATGCATTGGATAAACATGTAGTTAGTATTTGGGGGCTAAAAGGGCCGCCAAGTTCTACGATTCACCTCAATTGACTGTCAAACGAACAAGGACCCACACAGCGAACAAGGACCACCGCAGGTGACGGTGAGACAGCGAGCGGTGGGACCTGCAGAGAGGTTTAGATGTTGACCCCGAAGAAAACGTGTAAATCTCGACTTCCTCTCTGTTGAGGGTATAATATATTGTATTTGATATTTAATGAGAGGTATTCACCGTTTATGTTAATGATAGCTTAAACGCGGCCATTTGCTTATGTCAGTGATCGGCATCTCTCCTCTCGCTGCTGCCTACTCCCTTCCAGGCCCCACTCCCTAGTACCCCCGGTCCCTGCTGCCTGCTCAGGTCCCAGCTCCGGACTCAACCCTGGACACCACCCCAGGACTAACAAGACCGCAGGACTTAGTTTTTCATTTTTCATTTTTTTGTTTTCATTTTAATATTTATTCTTAACTGTCCAAGTAACTGTCCAAGTAGCTAGACAACCATGGACGAATAAGGAATTGCAGAATAAATTGCACAAAATTCAAAAACGGATCGCAGGAATTACCACAAATAGTAACCGAACCTCCAGAAGAACCAAAAATTGTCTGTGAATTTCAGCTTTCATCTGCCACAGCATCCGACCTTCGCCGTCCCGGCGACACTGACAAAACCCAAAGTGACTAAGTGAAAAATCTTAAACCTAACTTTTCAAAAAGGTCATTATGAGTGGCGACCATTCCCGTGATCCTTGTCCGCTGGTGATCATCAACGATTTCGGTGGTGCGTTTGCCATGGGCGCCATCGGCGGCACCATCTGGCATTCCATCAAGGGCTTCCGTAACTCTCCTGTCGGCGAGAGATGGCAGGGAGTCAAATCGGCAGTTCGCTTGAGGGCACCGACTCTGGGCGGTAACTTCGGTGCCTGGGGTGGCCTGTTTTCCGTTTTCGATTGCTCCGTCAAGGCCGTTCGCAAGACCGAGGACCCCTGGAATGCCATTATTTCCGGATTCTGCACCGGTGGTGCTTTGGCCATCCGTGGTGGCTGGAAACATGCCCGTAACAGTGCCATTATCTGTGCGTTTGTGCTTGCCGGTATCGAGGGTGCCAGTATTGCCATGTCGCGCATGTTTGCCGAGAAGCCTATGGCTCCCCAGATGCCCGAGCAGCAGCCCATGGCCGCTTAAGTCCCCTAATGGACACCTACTATCGTCTAGTGCCTGACCAGAATCTAAAGAGGACCTGAAATGAAACCGATCTGAAACTTCTAGGCAAGATAATTCAGAGCCCTAGAAGGTCTCAAAGGTCTCAAAGTTCTCAAAGCTGTCAAAGTTCTCCAGAAGCTGTCCAGAGACTCTGCAGTCCTAGAATCCGTGTAGATCCAACGTCTCGCTCAGAGTTGACTGAAACTTTGGATTGAGCCTGGTCGCCTGGTCGACTGTCGCCTTTTGCCTGTTGCCTGGTCACGTTTCCACCAGGTCACATGGCCTGGTCGCCTGAGATCAGAATGTAAATATTTGCGGTAAACGCCAAAAGCTATAAAGCATTATATATCTCCTTTATTCATACCGTAATTGCGTGCTGTACTGAACCCAGCAGACTCTCTCCAGGCTCTCCAGTCTCAAGTCAGAGACGGCGGATCCAGAAGTAACATGAGGTTGTTGCAGAAGCCCTTGTCGTAGATATTCTTGAGGTCTTCGAAACTCTCTACTTTGACAAGCTCCGCTTTATACTTGGCAACAAGCTCGGCCTCTTGACTGTTCAAACTCCGGTGCCACGCTCCATTCTCGGTCTTTTGAAGTAATATACATTGGTCCACGGTCTCGGGCAGTTTATAGATATACAAGACCCCATCCTCCATCAACTCTTGGATGTCTTCCCATTTTGTGGCTTCATTTGTCGTGGATCCAGCATAGACAAAATAGATAATATAGCCATAGAACACGACATCCAGCAAAGATACCAGCACGGCTGCCAAACAAAGACAAAGAACCACTCTGAACTGCTGGCGATCCGCTTCTACAAGAACCGGCCATTGCAGCCGCCCTTTTGAGAAAAATGCAAAGTGATTCCACAAAATCGATGTCAATGCAATGAATCCATACACCATGATGTACAATGTTCCAAGCAAGAAGGCGGAAAAGGCTTTGAAGTTGCCCACTCCGACACAGTTGTTGATAAACACACAGTGATGGTCCTGCAGAGCCACACAAGTTCCACAAACCCCGCAATGCTTGCTGCGGGCAGGCTTGGCAAACTCACACGTGCGGCACTCATTGAATGGCATATAAAGGACGCGGTCATAAGGAAACATCGCCAGTGCTCGCTCATGGTTGGCCCTGGTGATGCGGCCGGGGTTGGAGAAAGTGCCCCATAGTACAACCAAAAAGGGAATTGGATAATTCAGAACCACGAATTTACGATGAAGCGGAGATTGCAGCAAATCTCGGCAATAGAAATGAAATAAATAAAGACAGCCTGCCATTATAGCCGCATATAACAAGGGAATGGAATAGCCTGCAGCCACCACTGTGGAATCCCATAGGCGTGTGCTAAGACGACCCACCAAGCCCTCTCTTTTGCGACCAAATATAATCAAATAAACAAGAACAATAACCGCGGCCAACAATGGGGCTACCGTTAAGCCAATGTCCATCATTATTCGCTCTCTCAGCAGCGTGTAGCCAAGCAGTCGCGACGGTAATTAAGGGTTAGGTCAAAATCCTCGAGATGACAGTCCGAGAGCAACGAGCCCTAGGGCTTAGGGCTAACCCACCCACTCACCGCATCGGGCCCGATCACTTTTCACTCGGATCCCCACCCAAGTTCCGTATACCAAATGTCGCGCCCTCAGGTCTCCGTCGCCGCTGGCACCGCCGCCGCTGGCACCGCCGCTCTGCCCGCCGTCTTCTCGACCCCCATCCGTCTGGATATCGTGCACGACGTCTTCACCGCCGTTAACAAGAACAAGCGCCAGGCTTACGCCGTCGCCTCGAACGCCGGTGAGCAGACCTCCGCTGAGTCGTGGGGTACCGGTCGTGCTGTTGCCCGTATCCCCCGTGTCGGTGGTTCTGGTACCTACCGCTCCGGTCAGGCTGCTTTCGGTAACATGTGCCGTGGTG
Organism: Wickerhamiella spandovensis; assembly: GCA_022577695.1. Classification (NCBI taxonomy): domain Eukaryota; kingdom Fungi; phylum Ascomycota; class Dipodascomycetes; order Dipodascales; family Trichomonascaceae; genus Wickerhamiella; species Wickerhamiella spandovensis. The sequence goes on along the minus strand of JAKIRT010000029.1, from coordinate 5,013 downwards.
GTCGCATGTTCGCTCCTACCAAGACTTGGCGCCGCTGGCACGTCAAGGTGAACCACAACGAGAAGCGTTACGCTACCGCTTCCGCCATTGCTGCCTCGGGTGTTGCTCCCCTGGTCCTGGCCCGTGGTCACCGTGTCGAGAACATCCCTGAGGTTCCCCTGGTTGTTGACGACTCTTTCGAGTCTCTGCTTAAGACCAAGGACGCCGTTGCCGCCCTCAAGGCCGTCGGTGCCCACCAGGACGTCGTCAAGGCTATCAACTCCAAGAAGCTGCGTGCTGGTAAGGGTAAGCTGCGTGGCCGCCGCCACACCCAGCGCCGCGGTCCTCTGATCATCTACGGTGAGGACAAGGGCCTGGTCAAGGCTTTCCGCAACATCCCCGGTGTCGAGACCTCCAGCGTCGAGCACCTGAACCTGCTGCAGCTTGCTCCTGGCTCGCATCTCGGCCGCTTTGTTATCTGGACCGAGTCTGCCTTCAACCTGCTTGACAAGATCTGGGGTGCCGAGGGTGTCCAGTCCGCCAAGTCTGGCTACAAGCTGCCCAAGAACATCATCTCCAACGCTGATGTCACCGGTACCATCAACTCTGCCGAGATCCAGGCTGCTCTGGGCGCCAAGGGCGACTCCAAGACCAAGCGTAGCCACGTCCAGAAGAAGAACCCTCTTACCAACAAGAAGGTTCAGCTGCGTCTTAACCCCTACGCCAGGGCCTACGCCGAGAAGAAGCTGGGCTCTGCCAAGGTTGAGAAGACCGCTGCCAAGCCCTCCAAGGCTTTCCAGGCTCTTGTGCACGAGAACTAAGTGTGCTTATAAGTATATATAGCTAATATCCGCTATTCCTTTTACTTGATTTGTAGATGCTCGCCGTTGAACTCGCGTGAAACGGTGGCTTTAGTACTTGCAACAGTCTTCTGTAGGCACGCAACCGGCCATGATCGACTAACCTGCGCGAACATTAGCCATTTGTTTCGGGGCTTTGGCAGGCTTGACCTTGGCACTTGCAACTTTCGACACCTTGGTCCTTATTTTTAGTGACGGCTGCGAAACCGCTTTGCGTAGCCCATAGAACACCCCGACGCATATAGCTATCACCCGCATCCAGGACATATAATAGCGGCCCACCGATTGGTTTCGTTTTCGGGGCCCGAACTGCATTCTGCGTCTTGATGGGGACCTACTCCCGCCTTTTCTATGCTGAATCCCCAGATGTCTGGGGTGGCTATATATGGTCATGCATGAGACATGCAAGGTCACAGGGTAAGTGAAGTGGTGTTTGTGGAGAAGGGCGATAACCTACAGTCATACAAAACCAGTACATTTAACAATACTACTACAAAAGGCATTTCAAGTTTTACAAGAGCTTGATCAATTTTCATACAGTGATCTTTTTGCTACCTAGCTGCCCTGCATGGCCAACACAGCCAAGCAGGTTAATACTGGGTAACAGCAAACGACTCGAAACTGAACTTGGAAGTAACGCTCAGACAGGGACTAGGACATCTGTCGATTATCAGCCCCAGTTGATCTTCCTTGGTTGTTCTTTTGGTGGGCTTTTTTGCAGTCTTTTTTAGAGTCTTGGGTAGTCGCTTAACTGGATGGAGATGTCTAAAATGCCACACTTTCTCCGTGCTCATTCTTCGAAAGAAATCAGCCAACCTACAAAACATTCGAGTCAAAGAGAAAAAAGGGGCCAGTTTAAGTACCGAAAACACAAACAAAATGACCAAAATGAACTAGGTTAGGCTGCAGACTATCACTATATAACTTAACCTTGCATGACATGGGATGCCGCCAGCATGTGACCGTTCCAAAGGACGGTGTCTAGGCATGTTTCAAAGGACTTGATGGAGCTTTCTAAATCCAAGTAGCTTTTAACCGTTCCCGACGATACTTGGGCTTGCCAATGGGCGTGGAACTCGACCATTAAGTAGACATGCAGGGCCGTTAGCTGCTGCATAAAGTAGTGGGGGCTGACCATATCGGGCGACCCCACGATTCGGGACACATAAATGGGGCTCTTGAGGATCCGTTGAGCGGTTCCCTGAGAAAGGCGAATGGAAATTAAGGCAACAGGATACCAATTTGTCGCGATGCTTGTGCGCTCCAATCCGACGGCCGAGCCTGATTGGTCCATGATTTGGCGAGCATTTGAGTACTTTGTGCAGAAATGGTAATATTGCAACAGTCCTAGTCGCCCGGATCCTCTGAAATCAGTACAGGGATTTGATCCTTGGAAGCCCAGACACACCCAATGTTTGCCTTGCTTGGTTCCGTTGATCGATTGCGATTTTTCAGACGGGGGAGCCGACGCATTAGACGGAAAGATAGCATTGTACATTTCCACAAACTTGGGGTCTTGGTTCCAAGTCACTTGTTCGTCCAATTGTGACTTTAAATCCACTAAACACTCTGCAACGGCTTCTGAGTAGGCTCGATCAGAAGTAGACGTCCAATATAGCTGGGCCAAGCTGCTTGTATCTGATAATTGAGAGTGGGTCAATAAATAGAGCTTGTTTGCAACCGAGAACCATGTTTTGATAGCCGAAAGCACAGCTTTGGGCACGGCGTTCGTTGGCTTGCTTGCTTCCAGCCGTAGACCGTAGTTTGTGATTTCATTGTATTTTCTTTGCAGCTCTATTATTACCAGCAACAGTAAAGCCCATTTTGATTGCTGCATCCGGTCAGCTCGGTCTCGTCTGTGAGTCTGAAAGTCTAAGTCTCGTAAGGCACCACTGCTCTAGTCAGCTCCATTCGGCAGTCAGTGCCCTTAGTCTTACTCCCAAGAGTCTCAGTCAGTCTCACTAAGTCAAAGACCCAGGCAGTCAAGCACTAGTCAAGCACTAGACAAACCAGTAGTCACTCACTCCCAGCAGGCAGCCCCAGACAGAGACTACACATATATCCCCATGACTAAGGCCCGGCATGGCACGATCAGTCATAAATCTTTTTTTTGGTACTCTGATCCGCCGTCGCTACTCCACAAAAACCATGACCGACATTTCTAAAGATTTGGCTGGCTTGACCTCCAGTCTCGGCAAGCTCGGAATCTCCGACTTTAAGCCCTACAAGACCGCCAACCCGGCCAGAAACCCCGTCGACATCTTCCGCTCCTACATCTCCAAGGAGCTGTCGACTATTTCCGGTGTTTCTGAGGACCTCATTTTCCCTGCTTTGGAGTTCACCAGCAACCCCGAAAGAGGCGATATGGTTATCCCCATCCCTCGTCTGAGAGTCAAGGGCGGCAGCCCCATCGAGCTGGCCAAGAAGTGGGCCGAAGAGTTCCCCAAAAACAAGTACCTGGAGAACGTCGAGGCCAACGGCGTGTTTATGCAGTTCACTTACAGCCCCTCTGTGCTCTACGAGGTGGTTGTGCGTGATGTGCTCAAGGAGACCACCAACTACGGTGCCAGTGACATTGGCAAGGGCCAGAACGTCATTGTCGAGTTCTCGTCGCCCAACATCGCCAAGCCGTTCCATGCCGGCCATCTGCGGTCCACTATTATCGGCGGTTTCCTTGCCAACCTGTATGAGAAGCTTGGCTACAATGTCACTCGTATCAACTATCTTGGTGACTGGGGTAAGCAGTTTGGTCTGCTTGCCGTTGGCTTCGACAAGTTTGGCGATGCTGAGCTGCTGGAGAAGGACCCTATTAACCACTTGTTTGAGATCTATGTCCGCACAAACAAGCTCATGGAGCAGGAGAAGGAGGAGTCTGAGGACGGCACTTCGGCCACCGACGACGCCGCTCGTGCCTATTTCCGGGCTATGGAGGACGGCGACGAGAAGGCCGTCGCTCTGTGGCAGAAACTGCGCAACTTGAGTATCGAAAAGTACAAGAAGACCTACGCGCGCCTTAATATCCACTACGATGAGTACTCGGGTGAGTCGCAGGTGTCTCAGGAGCGCATGAACGCCGTTCTGCAGGACCTCAAGGACAAGAAACTGACCACCGAGGACCGCGGCGCCGTGCTGGTTGATCTTAAGCCCTACAAAAAGAGCCTGGGCAAGACCCTGGTGCAAAAATCCGACGGCACCACGCTGTACCTGACCCGTGACTTGGGCGAGGCTGCCAAGCGTCACGAAAAGTACAACTTCGACAAGATGGTGTATGTTGCCGCCAGCCAGCAGGACCTGCACTTTAACCAGTTTTTCAAGGTCCTGGAGCTCATGGGCTACGACTGGTCCAACAAGCTGCAGCACATCAACTTTGGCATGGTCCAGGGTATGTCTACTCGTAAGGGCACTGTTGTGTTTTTGGACCACATTCTCGAGGAGACCAAGGATGCCATGCACGAGGTCATGAAGAAGAACGAGACCAAATATGCGCAGGTTGAGGACCCCGAGAAGGTCGCCGATCTTGTTGGCCTGGCCGCCGTGATGATCCAGGACATGCAGTCCAAGCGTATCAACAACTATACATTTGACTGGAAGCGCATGCTGTCGTTCGAGGGCGACACCGGCCCTTACCTGCAGTACGCGCACGCGCGTCTGTGCTCGATGGAGCGCACCTCTGGCTTCACCAAGGAGCAGCTGATCAACGCCGACTTTTCGCTGTTGACCGAGCCCAACGCGGCTGCGCTGGTGCGCGCGCTTGCCTCGTGGCCCGACACCCTTATGATGGCCCTCAAGGTCAGCGAGCCATCCACCGTCATCACATACATGTTCAAGCTCACGCACATCGTGTCGTCGTGCTACGACGTGCTGTGGGTTGCTGGCCAGCCCAAGGATCTGGCCATTGCCCGCATGGCTCTGTACTCTGCGTCGCGCCAGGTTCTGTACAATGCCATGGTTCTGGTTGGTCTGACTCCCGTGGAGCGTATGTAGTCTTAACTTGTCTAGTTTTGTTGATATTTGGTTCTGTTTTCGTGCTTTAATCTTTACTGCCGGGTAACACGAACTGCCGGGTAATTTGTCCACTGCCGGTACTCCACCGTAAGGCGGCCCGGGGGATGCGGGGGGGGGGGGGGGGGGCCCCCCCCCCCACCCCCGGGCCGCCTAAAGGCGGTAGACTGGG